>JAVYIG010012288.1:0-54677 GCA_035222895.1 Strongylocentrotus droebachiensis | reverse complement strand
GGAGAATTATATAGTAACTCCCTAATAGTCAGACGAAGCCATGTTGAAATGTTAAATAACACCTTTAAATTCCAAAAAGAATAAGGTTAACTGCTTTTTGCTATCAATTCCAAAATCTAAACTGGTGTACTTATCATTTACATGTGGGCAAATTATAATTTTAGTTTCTAATGATTGTAGACTTTGAGAAGAAGAATTGCTTTAATCTGTCAATAATGGCTCTTAATCATACAAACTTACATATGGTTAATGAGAATGCATATTGACTTAACGAAAGAAAAAAAAAATCAACTTATTGCAAAATCAATATAAAGAAAATAATTGATTCAAATATGAATCATTAAAAAGGTTATCAGGATAACAAAGCAAAATTTATTCATTGATTGACCCATTAAGGAAGTTGTTCAAATATTCAGAATACTTAACACCGGTAGACATAATTTGTTTTAAAGATCCTTAAAAGGGTGATAATGATATTAATCAGGTTGAAAAATTGGCAACAATCAGGCATTGGTGGATATTTTTTTTCCTCTTTAATAAAATGCCCGACATATCAAACTACTCATTGTACTCATTGAAATTGCAATCAAGAAATAGTAATTGCTTTTGCAAAGTACTTGCTGAGAAAATAATAAGAGTACCAGTACAAATTTTTGGATATGAAATTCTATGATTAGTAGTGACAACATTTTTAACTGATCTTAGAAGGTTAGAAATTAAATTCTGATGAGATACCAATGCATCTTCTTGTGATGTGTATATTGAGCACACTGCATCTACTTTCTATTCCGAACCTATCTCAAACAGATGAAGACATCATTTTATTTGAAAAGATATCTATGAGTTCAGCTTAGTTGTACAAAATGGGGGATGTAGGTATGCCCACAAAGTATTATAATGCATATCTTTCATGCCACTGGTTCCTTTATTGTATACAGAGTAAAACTTCTAGTCAAATAAGAACTGACTCATTAGGTTAAATCATCTAAAAGTTAAATATAGGGTGAAGGCAATTAGTTGTAATTATTTAAAAAGTAAATATAGGGTAAAGGCAAATTTGGTGCGTTATACTTATACATTTCCCTGATAAAATCTCACTTTTTCTTCTATTTGTTGAGAAATTAACCCTCAGGACTGGGGTCATACTTGAGAAGGGGTTTATAGATTGTTGCCACAACATTTAACTGATATCATACAAGCACGTACAAACTTGAAATAAAATTCAACAGAATGCATATATGTGTGGAACATGGAAACCATGCTAAGCGGTATACTGCAGCCTGCAGGTCATAAAGATTTGACTTTGGACTTCACAAAAGGAGACAGCCATATCGCTCATGAGCACCCCCACCCCTACAAAAAAAAGTTACTTTCTATAATAAAAGATGATGATGATGATGGTGGTGGTGGTGGGGGTGATGATTATGATGATGGTGGTAGTAGTGTTGATGGTGACGACAATGATGATTATGATGGTGATAATGATCAGTGATTATGATATTGATTATGAGGAGATGATCATGATTACCGGTAGGATGATTTTCATGGGAATGATAATAAAGATAATGACAATGGTGAGGATAATGATGATAGATATAATGAGGATGATGATGATCATCATCATAATTTATAATAACGATAGCTATGATGATGATGATGATGTTGATGATGATGATAATTATCCTGATTCTCGTGAGGATGATAATGAAGATAAATTAAAGACAATGATGAAGGAGGAGGATGAAGGAGAATGAAGATGACTTTTAATAATAATAATGAAGATAATGATGACGACGATAATGATGATGATGATGATGATGACGATCATGAAGATAAATACCATGCTCGACACTACAAGCAATACTGACTATCAATGGCATGTTGCTAATTGTTCTCTCATTGAAGAATTTTTTTTTGCTCATCATTAAAATTATTTTAAAAAGGTATTTCAATCATCTAGAATGTAAAAGCACATGAGACTTGTCTAAAATTATCAAATTTCCAATTTGACATTCCCATATTGTGATCTCAAATGTTAATAATCCATAACTTTCTTACTGGTCATGCCATAACTTAAACAATCTGTCTGTTTTTTTTGCCGTTTTTTAATAATAATAATAGCGGGTTCTTGTATATAGCGCTCATGTCTGTCAGACTAAGACACTCCTGGTGCTCCCGATTATTACCCTGGCTTTAGCACGGCTGCCATTACGGCACTCTAGCATTTCAAGGAATTAATTCCTGCCAGTGATATTTCACTTCAACTTGCTAGGACTTTGAGTTACCTTTCACATATTTCTACCTGACGTTCCTAAATAGCTTTATAAACTTCAAATCTCAATTTGGAAAATTTCAAAGTCAGGAAATTTATTTAAAGAAAGAACAGAAAACGACCTCCTGCTATGATATTAGGCATCCCTTCATGATATATCCTAAAAATCCTAAAATAATCTTGTTCATTACCGGTAGGCACTTTTTCACAAAGAGTTAAAAGTTCCCGGAAAATACTTTAAAATCTTTCTTTGTCATCAAATACTGTCTTAATAGCCAAGTCACACATATATATGTTCACTTGGTGGAAACCTTTGTATACAATCACTAGTGAACTTGTTTTATACTCGTAGCACACCACCGCTATTATCAGCTTCTAATCACATCTAAAATTACGATTGTGGGCCCCTAACATGAGAAAAAACTTGCATGTACACACATATATATATATAGTTATACAAATAGAAAACAAGCAGAATTGTAGACAAATGATATTGTGACGGTTCATAAAGTGACACGTTAACACTTACACAGAGTTGTGGGTGCCGACATTCACAAGAGCCGCTGCCGCTTAGTGTCTGGTTCTACTGTGCTATTTGAAAGGGGGCAGGGTTTAGGTGGGGGGAAAGAAAGAAACGAGATATAGTGTTTGTGCTTTACATAGAACATTGTGAATCTTGTTTTTTCTTTTTTAGCATGCAGATCTTTGTGATGTGGTGTAAAACTGCGAATACTTTACAATGACTCCAGGGGGGTGTTTCACAAAGATCCTAAGTAGAACTTAACTCTAAGTTGGACTTAAAAGTTATGGACAGCCTTTGGAGCCTTAAAATAAAATATTTCCAAAAGCAAAAATTGAAGTATTTTAGACTTTTCATAAATTCCACATCAAGAACATGAAATCTCCTTGATAATAGAAAGTATGAATGATTTGAATCAACATTTTATGCCTTCTAAAATAACTTTTACAAAATATTTTCAAAGATGCTAATGGCTTTCCATAACTTTTAAGTCCAACTTAGAGATAAGTTCAACTTAGGATCTTTGTGAAACACCCCCCAGATTAAACCCCAAAAAAGGACAATTTGACATTTAAAAAAATCTGCAGTGCTACATGAGTGACTAACGACAAATCATTTGTGGTCAATAAATACAGATACAAGTGTATATTAGTAAATGGTCATATCAAGAACTTGTTCATCTTTGGGTGAAATAAATAGGAAATTGGCACTTGGCTTGGAATTAAGTTTTTTTCTTTTATGTCACCATAAATCAAAGAATCATTCCATATGACCACTAATCAATATCTGTATGACACTCTGCTGACCTTATCGTCAAAATGTCCCTTTTCAAATACAGACAGGAACTTTAAAAATTCTCAAATTGCTCTCCGACAAAACTACAATTAATTTTCACAGGCCACAGCACATTTAATGATCAGCTACAACATAAGTTTTGGAAGAAATTGTATTCAGGGTTAGATATACAAATAGAAATGAAAAAAAGTTTGAAATCTACAAGATTGAGTTACTGTATAATCAAATGTTTTGTAAAAATAGAAACTGCCGATTACCGTTTGTTAACAACCTTTGATATGGAGAAATGACTCAGTAGGTTGGTTATCAGGAACCACCATCCAACCATTTAAAGCAAATTGGGGTCTTTTCTCAAACAAGAAGACTTCTTTTTTTCTTTCTTCAATTTCATACAATCTATCCCTAAATGCAATGCCTTCTAAAATGTTGTCATACGATAATTGGTATCATATGCAGAAAGTCACAATTATTTCACAGGATAAGGTTTCTTGTGCCAGGAACCCATTTTTACAATTTTCTGAGTGTCTAAGAATCCCAGAGCTTCCGGAGGCCTTAAGCAAGCCCTGAAACACACCAACAAGGGACATGGCCCTTACGTACACCAGTTCATACATGTACTTCTTCCCTGTTGCAGTCTCACATGTTTGATTATTTATTTGTACTACTCCTATTTCTGCAGGGGTTACATTGTAAGTGCAATTCATTTTTATTGAGAACTGTTAAACCCTATTCCACTAAGTGCTTTTTAAATAATGTGACATGATGTAACAAAAGGGGGCACCTGGCAAATCAATACATGTACAATAAAAACCTTTCTTATCACTTGAAATCCTTTCCAATTTTCAGTACAGTTACAGAAATGAGTTATTATTGAACTCCATATACATAGAATTTAACTTCACATACACCTGTAAATATAGGACTAATGAGCCCAATACTAAACCTCACATAACATTTAAGTGTTAGTTGTTAAACATACCTGCAGTAATTGCAATTAAGGCATAATACTACCAGCAAATAACTATTTGAATGACAAATAGTAAAATGAGTATATGAGGTTATGAATAAATACCAAGACCTCCCGGACATAAATATAAAATGTAGAACAAGTTATATGAGTCGTTAATTGATCCATTAAATATTGTTATTTTAATTGATGTCTTGAGTAATGAAGTAAAAGTTTTTACTGTATTTTGTTATATGTGTGAGTTATTACTGTTATTGTATTTCAAAATCCTTAAAATGTCTACATTGTTCACTCTTTGCTGGTCTGCATATCTTCAAATGTACTTCTAGATTTTTGTAATACAAAAAATATTTACACTAAAGTACAGTTTTTGGAAATTATATGTAATGGTTTTAAAAAGCAATATTTCCATTGAGTCTATTTTTTATTTTGTTCTTGTTTAACAAGTACTGTGTCTCTCTCATAAGCTTCAACAAACATTGACAACAGGGGGATATAAATACTGTAACATAACATACATGAATATGGTAAGAAGTTGTTTAGCTAAATACAGATACAAATGAAGCACTTTGGTCAAAAGAGGGAGGCATTCCATTTCTCAGAACTCCCTATGTTCAGTGTGGCACATATGGACATGTATAATTGTCCCAAACTAGAACTGCGATGAATATTTCTAAGGTATATCTTTCCTATTGTTTTTGCTTTCCTTTTCTTTTATTACCTCCTTTCCTATTTTTTCGACCATCTATTTTATGTTTATCATGTTTCTTTATTAGCACTCATTCACACAGAAGAAATTAAAGCGTAAAATAAAAATGGCGTTATACATGTAAGCTTATTTCACTACACAATTCTGTAAAACTTAATACACAGATAGCAGGGAACACTAAGGGTTCTTTCTTGCATGCAGGTACTTTATGTAACCTCCATCTGACATCGTTTAAATGTTTTCACTTTGCCTTGGCGTTTCTTTAATTCCTTTCCAAATTTATCAAATTTTTATGTTTGAAGTTCTGAACAATTCTTTTACCCTAGCTATTATAACCCCCACCCCTCCCCTCCCCCTAACCATATCATATACATGCATGTACATGTACAAACATCAGTCTTTATTCTTCAACTCCAAACAAATTTCCCTTGCATTATTCTGTGACGTCATACTCGCTATCATCATACCTAAGATTCCATTTCCAATAAAAGAACTTTTTGGTATATGGAATAATTAAATCAAATGTACACGTACATAATATATGTAAATTTCTATAGGGCAGGGGATATATAAGGTATACTGGAAGGAAGTTTGAGTATCAGTATGTATTGCAGAGGTGAAATTGGAAATGGTCCCTGACAAAAAATGTCCCTGTACCATATGTACATGTACGATATGAGACATATCAATTATGATTTTTTTTTTACTTCAGAAATAAGCAAAATAAAAAATAAACTAATATATATTACAGAACATCTAAGCATAAAAAGTACAAAAAATATCATCATCTGAGAACCAAAGGAGCACTAACATTTATTTTTTACCACAGTTAAAATATTATTCACAGATACACAATACATAAACTTGAAATTATTCCAATATAATAATTATAATTATAAAGCACATGCAGTTCATGCCAAACACATAAGTATAACAATCAAGCTGTAATAGTAACCTTGAATCTTGCCTGTACAGCAACATAACTCAGAGGAATTAAGGGGCTATTTCAGTATTTCTTTCAGTACATGGTAATGGTATGCCACTAAATAAAAAAATGTTGCCAAATTTAAATTTTCTCATAAAAATGTAAGATTACTGAAGCCAAAAGTGTGATAGTTGTTAAAAAAAGCCTGCAGTTGAACAAGTGTCCATGGCTGCATTTTTCTTCATAGCTATCCAATTTCTATATTATAATGATGATTATCTGCAATAGCAGAATAGCTGATTGCTATTCATATCAACCTCACAATGACTAGTTTTGCATCGTCCCATATACAGATGTGAGAAGTCTTCTTTTTAATAGATTTCAAGTAAACACTAAATTTCTTGCTTTTGGATTTGGTGAGAAACTTTGACTATAGGGTTAATTTCATACTGGAATGGTTTCAATAGTCAGGTCAATGCACATGGTTGACGGAAGTATGAATGAACGTGCACAACTATCTGTTCGGTTACTTGTTTGTTGGCAAGTTTCAAGTTTACTCTCCAGGGCCCTGTTGCATAAAACTTACCATTAATTGTAACCTTACAATCAATGGCAACTACCATGGTAACAGGGCTCAACAGACAATCAAAATCAAGGTTTCCATGGTATTTACCATTGATGGCAAAGTTACCATCAATGGTAAGTTTCGTGCAACGAGGCCAAGAATTAAAATGAAAATTAGAAGGTGACTTACGCACTGAAGCAACGGACCAAGGAGGTGAAGACGAAGAAGACAGGAAGAGGAAGACAACAGCTACAAAGGGGTGTGGTTACGACTGTTGGGAGGGCGTGGTTAGGGCGTGGCAGGAAAACACTAGCATACACCAAATATACATCTACACCAATATCAAATATATAAAACACTGAGCAACAAGAGGAAGACGAGAGACTGGAATGAGGTGTGGAAGGCGGGGTGGTGGTAGTTGTTGTTGCTGTTATGGTGGTAGAGTGGTAGGAAGACTGGTGTCATTGCAACACGCAACAACGTTTACGGCGCAATTGCCGCCTGGCACGACCATTACCTGATATGTTAGCACCGCTCTTTGACAGGGGGAAGTAGAGGAAGACTGGCTGTGGTCCATCAAGAAGAAGAAGAAGATCCGGTCGTTAGGTGAGGGGTCGGTAGATGCAGGATTGTATGGAAGGAGAACAAAATGAAAGGTACGCGAAGAGAAGAGAAGAAAAGGGAAAATAATTAGCATCCATTAGGTATTCATGAACATTGAAATGTGTGTCATTCTAGAGTCAAACCAGGGCCCCATATCACAAAACTTGTCATCAGTGACAAATGACAGTTTTTGTTATAAGCTAGTGAAATCCTTGCTTCTGATTGGTTATCAGCAGATTTTTTACTGATTTTTTTCTTCTCCATTTGTCATTGAAAAAAGGCTTTTTGAAACAGGTCCCTGGACATTCCATTTCTTATCTTGAAATAAGGACATTCCATTTTATTTTTTTTCAAATAAGGAATTGGTCACATCCCCTTGATGGTAATCTCTGAAATGTTTACATGTATGAAGAAATGAGAGTAAAAGGAAAATTGATGAGCTTCAACAGACCGATTATTCCAAAGTAAAATCTGAGCATTTCTTATCTTTTAAAAGAGTGAATTCTGAGTGAGTTCTGAATTAAATTACGGAGGTACGATTCAATGTTCTTAAAACTCCTCTCCTGTTGATTGTGTCAGTGTCATGGTAAAGTGGTTCATGCACTTGACTCTCAATCCAAGGGTTGAGGGTTCAAATCCCAGCCTGTCACAGAAGTCCTTCGGCAAAGACATTAATCTGCATTTTGCACTCACTACCCAGGTATGATGGGGTAATAATAATGACAGGGCCCCCAGAAAAAAAGCAATTATGCCGAGGCTTCCCTAAATAAACAAAATCATTAATAGTATTACGGTACCTTTATTGGTCGATTGAATATGAGCAGTTCTTACCTTATGGTCCCCCATACACACATCTTGACCAATCACATTGTAGCATGGCATCGAGTTTGCATCCTGAAAAAAGCACAATAATCAAACAAAGTGAGAAATGGCAATTTTTATCTAGAAAATGTAGGGTTATTATACCTGTATGATGGCTAAGAGAAAATTGATGAACAATTTTTGCTTGACTATTTAATATTTATTATCCAGGTATACGTGAACAGACTTCACCCCTGCTCTACATGTGAAAGTTACTCCACAATTTACAGCTCTTATAGAGGGAATTGATAGAGTGATCAGATTTATTTTTGCCCAAAAATGGTGAGAAATTGCACCACAACTTAGAAGTAAAGTAGTTTCTGCATGTCCTTTTTAATGCTGAGGTCCTATAGAAATGTTGTACTCCCCAACAAATATTTACTTCAGCTATTAATTTTAATGAATCGCATTTACTCCACTGCTGAGATGAAAGTAATCCTTACGATCCTTTCTTGAACAGTTCCATTCACAAGAACATTTTGCTCAGTATGTTAGGGTACCATGTTGATGTACAAGTATTTTGTGCCATATGCAAATACCAAAATCATCATCAATTTTGGTATATACAATGATTCTATCAAGTTGATAGAGCAGCCAGAGCTTAAATCTAGCCCAATAATAAGCAAAATTATGATTTTGATGCTATATTTTTTTTATTTGTTTTTTTTTTTTTCCCTGCGTTTTTCTGTTTCTTTTTTCTGGGGGAATATTCGGGATGGTTAATGACCAAATACCATGGATTTGCCCTCCTCTTCCATTGTAATGCCAATATAATGAAATGCTCACCGATAAGAGACTCTTTGCTGAGTGTGACATAAAGACCCTGTCACACCATGCAGGTGGTCTAGTCTTCATGTAACTATGACCATCCGATATAACCCACCAAGTACAAAGTAGTAAGTACATGTATTTTTCCCATATGTTACCAAAATCATCATTAATTTTTTAATATGCAATGATTCTATCAAGTTGATAAAAAAGCAAGAGCTTAAATCTGCCCAGATGATGAGGAAAATTATGATTTTGATGCCAAATTTATTTTTTTTCTTCTGCGTTTCGCTTTTTTATTTTTGGGTTACTCCAGGTAATGTTTAGGACGGTTAATGACCAAATACCATGGACTTGCCCTCCTCTTTCATTGCAATGTTAACACAATGAAATGCTCACCGATATGAGACTCTTTGCTGAGTGTGACATAAAGACCCTGTCACACCATGCAGGTGGTCTAGTCTTCATGTAACTGTGGCCATCTGAGATATCCTCGCTGTATGGATAGCTGGAAGAAGAAAAAAACAGAGAAGAAATATATTCATAAGAATGAATCTCAGTAAAATGATGACTTCTGTGAAACACTTGAAACCAGAAGAATTAATTTTCTTTTGATGTTGTGGACTAAATCTAATCATACTTATATTTTACTAATTCATTTCACCTGACTGCTAAGAAAGTAAGTGTGCGTATATGTTTGCACTTATTAGTAAACGGAGGGGCCTACATTGTATGGCTTAAAGTCCTGCATGCACAGAAGTGACTTTGAAATGAGGATGTATGCCTTTAAATACCAAATAGCATTAGTACATCCAATCAAGTATTCATAACCAAACATACCTGTATACCGTCACAAAATGACAACAATATGTATTGTTCGTCATCTAATCTTACATTACAGTCTAAGAAAACAACCTTGGTCATCCAAAGTGAATGTTTTTACTTATATGACTTCTACTTAAAGCCTATCTGTACTAGTCTGGCCAGGGGGATTAGACCTCCCTGCAAGGTTACTGACAGGTGGTTATCTCATCAAATCAGCTCTCACTTAATATAAGAAAAAGGGGTTCATGGGGGATCAATGGTCACCGATTAGGCTTTGTTTTCTATATAGAGAGAGCAAGTAGCTACAAGTAGTACAGTGGGGCTTTAAATTTATATTAAAAATGAATGGATGGGACTTTCTTACCTGGGCTGAAAGGTGACATCATATTCTAAGAGTTGTTTTGTGAAGCTGCTAAATTCCTTGTCAAATCTTGACAGCTGGGGAAAAAAGAACAAAGAAAAGGCATACAAATGTAAGACAGTACAGTACCCCATTGATGACTGAATTTTGTCATTCTCATAGGTTTAATACAAGAACCCCTCAGCTTCCGTAAGTAATGGGTCAGGAAGTATATTCATGTCTTTCTTGTGTTATGAGAAATAGTTTCATTATCACTTCATCAGCTCTTTTATGATGATATATATTTCACTTTCTTTTTCTTTCTTTAGACTTGACATTTATACAGAATAGGAACTTCGGAAATAACATATGTAATATGACTAGATTTGATTAAGATCAAATTTTACGATTCAATAGAATCGATGCTCAACGATCCGAAAGTGAAGCTGTAATTACAGGAAATACAGAAGTCACTATACTGCATACATTTCCTCTAAACTTGCACAATCTATTGTTTTTCTATGATGTTCTAATTAATTTCTTTGTCGGACTAGCTTTTGAGTACAAGCATGGTGTCTATTACCATGAAATCTTAGCTTAATGAGCCGAAACAGAACCTGTAAGTTCAGGAAATCCAGAAGTCTCTGTACTCTATACATTTCATTTCCCTTACAACGATACAGATTTCTAGGATATCAAGCAATAGTACAGGTACATTTACTTCCTTTAAAATATAAACCTGCGAGAATTGCTCTGTAGTCCATTTCCAACACTAAATGAACTCCTAACTTCAACCTTACTCTATACCTAATCTTAACCCTACACCTAGCTTACAACCCAATTGCAACCCTAATCATTATATCCCAGTTACATTGCCAAACCAACCCTACACCGACTGATTCTTTGCTTTTGGGGGTAATGTAATGCATTTTTTGGTCTGATGTAGGTCTGGGGTCTGTCTGGGGTCTGTCTCGTTGGTGTGATATAACCCTGAACCGTGAGACAAAATATACCAAAAAGCGATTGTGGCCAGGGCAAATGTAGAGGTGTCATTTGCCACTCTCCGCCCAGGTGTAGAAAATAGGTAACCAGTAGGAAGAAATTCCTTGAATGCTTAAGCGCCTCATCGCGGCGGCTCGGCTACAGCCGGGCTGATAATGTGATACTTTGTAATATTAAGCCAAGTAGAGTATATTCATATAGTAGCTGCCCTTTAATAGTTTGTTGTTGTTGTTATTGTTGTTTCTGTTGTTGTTGTGTCGGATCACCATAAAGACAGAAAACCAGGTGAATGAGACTTACCCATTGAATTCCATTCTCCATTATCCTATCCGGATCGTCCATTTCAAACTTCTTCTTTTCTAACGTTAACAAGACCTGCAACAAATATATCACATTCAGTATGCATTAGACAATAGTGAAAGAACACAATATCTACAAACTATACTATTTTCAACATGTCATGCATTGTTCGAGACTAACGTTTGATCATCTTTACCGAATGATTTTCATTTATAATTTTTAAAAAGTCTGTGATAAACATATTTTAGTGACTTTGTGCTGAAAGGGAGTGTAGCCTGACGAGACTACTTGTCTTCCCCGTGGCCTGACTCAGGGCCAATCGGGTATAATACGACTACAGACGACGCGACCGCAGCAATGCAAAAGCAAAGTTGTCCAAACGAAGACGTAGATGGCGTCAACCAGTATTTGCCAAGCTACACTCCTTTCAATATGAAGCGCAAGGACAAGAATATGATGACATTTAACAAGTAATCGCGTTCAGGAGAAATTTCTCCTGTGATAATCCTCCAAACTCACATTCAAAGGATAAAGAATGAATGCCATTAACATATATTTGTCATGCTTATCATTACCCAACTCCCTCTTTAAACTGATCACAGCCTCAAAACTACAGTTGAACTTATCTCTAAGTTGGACTTAAATATTATAGGAAAGCCGTTAGCATCTTTAAAAATATTTTGTAAAAGTTATTTTGAAAGGCATAAAATGTTGATTCAAATCATTCATATTTTCTATTATCAAGGAGATTTCATGTTCTTGATGTGGAATTTATAAAAAGTCTAAAATACTTAAATTTATGCTTTTAAATGTATTTCATTTTAAGGCTTCAAATGGCTCTCCATATTTTTTAAGTCCAACTGAGTGTTAAGTTCTACTTAGGATCTTTGTGAAACAACCCCCAGAATTCACAATTTCGACCAAATTCATGTTCTTCTGCAATGCACATAATGAACAAGATCCTTGGAATGGCCAGGTGCTTTTAATACCTGAGAATTATTTTCATCTGAATATTCTATCCTTGTGATTGCGCCATCTTTCTTGGTGTATGTCGGCTTTGCTTGCAAGACCAGAGCCTGCAATGAAAAAAAAAAATTCATTGATTCAATATGGATTAATTCAATTTAAAACAGTTTATACAATAAAATATTTCCAGAGTGTCGCATAATGGTTAAAGGGGATGGCTGGATCAAATGCCTTCTTGAAGTCCAAGAAGATTTTATCACCTTGGCTACGCTGCTGAAGGCTGGAGTGTCAAAATACTCATGTACAACATACATGTATGAAAAAGCATTTTATAATGATAACATTCAGAATCCATAATTTCACATTACATAAAATTTATGTATATGACATCTAATGATTCTGTTGTAAAAAAGCTTATGCTAAAATCAAAATTCAATACATCAGAAAGATGTGGAGAAAAGAGACGGTACTGCTAAAAAGCAGATTCATAATCTCTCTCTCTCTCTCTCTTTCTCTCTCTTTCTCTCTATCAATCTCTTTCTTTCTCTCTCTCTCTCTCTCTCTCTTTTTCTCTCTTTCTCTCTTTCTCTCTCCCTTTCTATTTCTCCCTCTCCCTTTCTTCCTCTCTCCCTCTCTATACCTCATTAGCCTATTTGTCAATGTTCACAGGAGGATACCAGCACATCTATATTGATGACTATAAAACACCACTATACCTTAAATTCAAGTTCATGTCAATAGCCTACACTACTCTTCAAGTACCAGGAAAAAAATAAGAATATGATACACATCCTCTACTGAGCTACATGTACATGTAACTGCACTTAATACTCCCCTTTTACTTTACATTGCAAGTGGTTGCCTCTGCATATACTGCACCTCTCTCCCTTTCTCTCTCTCTCTCTCTATCATATCCCTCCCTTTCTCTCTCTCTCTATCATCTCTCTCCCTTCTCTGTCTGTCTTGTCTCTCTGTCTGTCTCTGTCTCTCTGTGTCTGTCTCTGTTTTTCTCTCTCTCTCTCTCTATCATATCTCTCCCTTTCTCTCTCTCTCTATCATCTCTCTCCCTTCTCTGTCTGTCTTGTCTCTCTGTCTGTCTCTGTCTCTCTGTGTCTGTCTCTGTTTTTCTCTCTCTCTCTCTCTCTCTCTCTCTCTCTCTCTCTATCTATCTTCCTCTTTCTCTATCACTTTCTCCCTTTCTCTCTATCACATTATGATACACATCCTCTACTGAGCTACATGTACATGTACTTAATACACCCTTGTTACTCTACATTGTACAAGCATCTGCCTCCACTTTTCCACTGTGTCAGAGTCTTGAAGTTGAAGTACCTCTTAACTCATGTACTTCATCAATCTGTCTGTACAGTATATGAATCTCTCTCCATCTCTATCTCTCTCTCTCTCCTTATCTCTCCCTCTTGCTTTCTTTCTCTCTACCCCCCCCCCCCCCCCCTTTCACCTCTCTCTCTCTCTTCATATCCCTGAAAACTGACCTGTCCCTATCAAGTCCTGAAGTACATCTTAACTGGTCTTCATCAATCTGTCTGTATATGCATCTCTCTCCATCGCTCTTGCTCTCCCTATTTCTTCCTTTCTCTCTCTCTACTGCCCCCTCCCCCCACCCCTCCACCTGTCTATCTCTCTCTTCATGTCCCTGAAAACTGACCTGTCCCTATCTAGTCATGAAGTAGATATTAACTGGTCTTTATCAATGTATCTATATCTCTCTCTCTCTCTCTCTCTCTCACACTCACTATCACTTCCACTCCCCTTTCTCTCTCTCTCTCTCTCTCTCTCTCTCTCTCTCTCTCTCTCTCTCTCTCTCTATCACTTTCACTCCCCTCTCTCCCTACATGTATATCCCCACCCCTATCTGTCTCTCTCTTTCTCTCTCTCTCTCTCTATCACTTTCACTCCCCTCTCTCCCTACATGTATATCCCCACACCTATCTCTTTCTCTCTCTCTACATGTATATCCCCACCCCACTCTCTCTCTCTCCCACCTTCCCTCTCCCTCTCTCTCTCCCCAACCCACTCGATTGATCACTCCCCATACCCTCTCCATTCCCTCCTACCAGCATAATAATAAAGCACAATTCATAACGTGTAATTGAGCAGCTTCCCTGTATGATAAGCCTGTGTCAACATAGGGATCCTCTCTCTCTGTGTACCCGGATAAATATCAACGGATGACGCACGAACCTTACAACCAAAGGATCAAATGTCACTACTCAACCACCACTGTAAACATAGATGAGGCTACCGGTAATGAAAAAAGAAAAAAACTGCATCATCCTACCTACATATATGGCAAATATGATGTCCAATTACCCTAGAGTAAAGCAGAGGTTTAAGTGTTGAAGAAAAACATAGATACCCTCTACATGTATCAAGTATCTTGTATTTTTTCCCACTTTTTATACCAATATGTGTAGTGATAAGTCTACACTACATGGACTCGACTCTACCATTGTTTTTCAAATTTTTGCCACATTTAAGTGCCAATCCCACCTTTTGCTAATAATTCAAATTGGATGATTACTGAACAGTTGAAGAAACTAATTGGTGAAAGTTTGAATGAATCAGACAAACAATAAGAAAGTTGTACATTTATGAAGATTGCTTTCACATTACATAACCCTGTATGGAATTACAGATATATGTACAAGAAAGTGAAAGACTTTCTGGGTCTCAAAAGCCAATGCCATTACCTTGCCTTTTCAATTTGCAATATATTGTTCTTCTTTATAGGAAGTAAAAAACATTCTTTTAAAGCCCTTCTGCACTAGTTTGGCCAGGAGGGATTAGACCTCCCAGCATGGTCACTGGCAAGTGGTTATCTCATCAAATCAGCTCTCAATTATTAAACATAAGAAATGGGGGACCAATGGTCACCGATTAGGCATTGATTGCTATATAGAGGGTGCAAGTAGCTACAAGTAGTGCAGTGGGGCTTTAAGACAACCAATGATACTCCATCTTACCTTGACTACACCCTGGGCATCTAACCTGAAGTTGAAGTCCCCAAAGATAAAGAACGGAACTCTACTGTGTTTCTCTTGGGAAAGCCTGAGAAAAATTAAAGAAAAGGGTATTGTCAGTCAACAGGCACTTGATGATAAAACTCAATACTAGTAATGCATTTGATTTTTGAAAGAACTTTTCCTTAATGGCTGATTATATGTAAAGTACACTGTGGTTTGGGGAGGTGCGATGGCTCGATAGTAGAGCAGTGGTCTCGTAACCGGGAGGTCCCGGATTCAAAACCTATTGTGAACTTTGAAATTATCAAAATTATAAAGAACTAACAATGCCTTGCAAATAATGATGGTGTGCCTCTCAGAATTCTGCAGAGTGATAGAAAGAAAAACTGACTAGAGGTTTCTATGAATTCTTTCAACAACATAGACGTATATGATACAACAAATCTTTAATAGTCAGGTATCACAATGTTTTAAACATTTCCTACAACTTACCTCTGAATAACGAATTCTAATCCTTTTCTCCTAGTTTTGCTGTATTGTGATGGGAATTGCTATAATGAAAAATATATACATATTAAATAAGGAAAAGCCTATACATTCATATACATATTTAAATTGAAATATATTCTAATTCTATCAACCAATACACGTTTGTGTCATAATAATAATTTAATTTCAACAATGTTTCCTCTTTCAACATGTTTCTCCTTCTTACTAGGCGAATGTTAAATAACATTAATTACATCACTATTTTATACATATGCATATAGGATTAAAAGTACTTGATATATCGAAGAGAAATACAGAACTGAAAACCAACCTATGAAAACCAATAAATGAAAGAAAGCTTATAACGCTGAAGGCTTAGTTTTGGAAATATGAAATGAGGACTTTCAGATTTCATAGGTTTCATAAAATAAATAAAACACTCGAGGCCACAGATAGATAAGAGTTGTTGTCCTTCGTAAAAAGTCTAGATGCCCTTTAATATATTGGTGACGGAAGCAGACTGGCATTTTCAATTTCCTATTTCCCTTTGACCATTTGCCTCTGGTTTAATTAGTCATTTTTTCAGGAAGATTCTGGCAGAATCAAGTGGCCGGGGAAAGATTCATTAAAGAAACCAGCATATTTAGGGCAAGGACATGTCGAGAAGAGGGTGAAAGGACTCATTTGATATAATATTGGCTTACCGTTTCCACGGCGATGACGTTGTTTGCATCGTGGAACAGGTGCACGTTGACCAGTTCATATTGCCTGTAAAAAGAAGATTCAAAGAGACAGCGGGATAATATAGATTTCCAAATTAAAAGAGAACGGTGGGGACAACGGAGAGAATGATATACTTGGGTTTCAGAGGAGAAAAAGACTACCGGTATGCAATTGGATAGTCTGGCATTGTTGTGAAAGAGGAAATCACTCATTGACTATGGATAGAAGAGGCATTTTCTTCCACCTTCATAAACTTTGCTCACAAAATGGTTTCCTTGTCTGTATTATATAGCAAAAACTTTTTTTTTTTTTTTTTTTTTTTTTGGGGGGGGGGGGGGGGGGGGATAATTTCCTCTCTACGCTGACCTTCTCTTTCCCTTCAAGTGCATATCCCCCCCCCCCCCCCCCCTCTCATAATTTGTCCATTTGCCCTTCTTCTCTTTTCTTAAGTATATTTCTAATATATTCTAGCTTTTCCTACCTCTCCATTAATGTAAAATTCTCTGTGTCTTTATTTCTCTTTCTACCTCTTTCACTCTCATACTCCATCTTAATTTCTCTCCTATTTTTACCCTATATTTATCAATTTTTGAGCCAGGAGGGAATCCATGTGTAGAAAAGGCACCTATTTCTTGACGATAAATATTATGCACTTGTGACACTAGCTCTACAATGTCTGATATAATTCAACAAGGTAAACACCATTCCCTTGCCCATCCCACATTCTTTATTGAATGAACAAGGATAGAGTTTTGAGTGAATCGCTGATCAACCAACCTTCCATTGATGCTCCATCTTGTTCTCATGAAACCTTTTCTTGACCACTTGCACTAGAAAAAGAGAAGACAATAATAATAGATGAATTGTTAGATCACAATCATCATATTCATCACCATCACCATCATCACCAACATCATCACCAACATCATCGTCATCACCAACATCATCATCACCAACATCATCGTCATCACCAACATCATCATCATCATCATCCTTATCACAAAGATCATCATCATCATCGTCATTAGGGTCATCATTTAATTTTTCCTTACGAGTTGGACGTTTCATTTCCTTAATGACTCTACTCTAAGCCTTCTGATCTTCGGCATATGCCTGGGTGAGGCCAGATCGATGCTCTCGTTTCTCTATCCAATGTTTTTAGCCAGCCACCAGGAAATTAATTGCTTTCTGTAACCTATGCTCTTTCCACACCATGTCTATACCATCTTAACAAATCCACATTTATCTCCATTCTCCTGCAAGTTTTTTGTCAGGATTTAGGATTTCATTAAGAAAATATTTCAGCGTTGTCATTCCTAAACTGCGATTCTATTAATGATATTGGAGAGGTTTCAGTGGATAATCAGGAAGCTCTATTTGGAAGAAAACACAAGCTACCGTATTTGCCGGCGTAAAGGCCGCAGTATTTTTGGAAGAGAAAATATCAAAAAGTCGGGGTGCGGCTTTACGGCGAAACAGAAAAAAAAAAAAAAAATCAAAACCAGCACAAATTTGTACATATGGGACTAGATCTACGAACGGTACAATAACTATACATTTCCACACATCTTACCAACAATTTTATCTTGCATTGTTGACATGAAGACGAAAATAAACTTCCAAAAACAACATCTGCCGATCGATTTTGATCTAAGTTCGTGCCAATGCATTGCAAAAGTAAAAGAAGGGCCCGTTTAACGGAGCTACCGCGAAGCATCCAGCACGCAAAGTCGCCATTTTCAATCCATTTCAATGACTACATCACAGAAAACTGCAGTGTATGGTATCAGTGCGTGATGGCCGAGCGGTTTAAGGCGGTTATTTTGGTCACATCAACATTAGTGCGCAAGAGATCGAGTCCCGACTTTGGCAAAATATATATATATTTTTTTTTTCTTTTCTTCTTTTTTTTTTTTTTTTTAAATGTCAAAATCGGGGGTGCAGCCTATACGGCGCTGCGGCGTTATCGCCGGCAAATACGGTATACAAAAAAAAAAAAAATAATAATAATAATAATAATAATAATAAAAGTGGGTTCTTGTATATCGCTCATGTCTGTCAGTCTCGACACTCCTGGCGCTCAAAGGAATTTTTATTTTTGGAGGACCTTTGACTAAATGCTTTCTAGAAGTTTCTGTTGTTTCACAGAACTTAATATTGATAAAAAGTGTGAATAATGAGATCAAAACAATTCTTTGGAGATATTTCCTGAAGATATCTGAAGATGGGATAGGTAACGAATCTTGGAAGCTCGTTTCAGAGTCAAGACTCGATCGGCACTCCAGACAAATTTACATATTCACTATTCGGAGCAAGAAGGCATTAATCTGTATATGGGTTAACGCCCTTCTGTCTCCAAACAGATAAAACAGTGATTATGATTTTAAAAAGTGTCTGTTATACATGTATACTGACCTCGGGATAGAAATGAGCAGGGAATTTGTGCTTCTCTTGAGTTGTGACTTTGGCAAGGTTGCTGGAGTATACCTCGTGACCAGACAGCTGTCGGTACTTGCAATCTATATATAGGTTAATCAGAGATACAGGTAGGAGAGAGAGGGAAGATCGATGGTGCAGGAGAGGAATAAGAGAGAGAGAGAGAGGGAGGGGGAGAAAGAGAAAGAGAGAGGGGGAGAGAATGAGAGGGAGATGGGGAGAGAGATGGAGACAGACAGATAGATGGAGAAATTAAGTGAGAGAATAGAAAGTGAGAGAAAGTGTGTGAGAGAGAGAGAGAAAGAGAGACAGATAGACAGAGACAGAGAGCGACAGACAGACAGAGGGAAGTGAGAAAGTGAGAGAGAGAGGGGCAGAGAGAGAGAGAGAGAGAGAAAGATAGATAGAGAGAGAGAGAGAGAGAGAAAGCAAGAAAAGAGACAAATAGGGAATGGAGGTAAATAGTGGAAAGAAATGGGGATAGACAGAAGATTATTATTATCATTATCTTTATCACTGTCATTACTGCTGAATTTACACAAAATATGCAATCTGCCAGTTCCTAAGTAAGAAATATTGTTATTGTTCATGGGGGCTCTTTGGGGATTTGCTACAGAGAGATATTGGTGCCAAATTTGTTTTTACTTTTCCACAAGTCGCTCACTGCTCCAATGCAGTGTTTCACTGGCCAGTTCTCAGTATTTTCTTCTTAGCCATTAGTCCCTTTTACCTAACTAGCTTTCATGATACTAAGGGCAATGATAAACCACAAACACTCAGTTCTATCTTTATCTTGGGGAATTGGCAACACGTTCTTCATATCTCCATAAAGGATCTTTCCTAAAAGGTGCTGAAGTGCCCTTAAAACCATCTTCACGTCTCAACAAGCTGGGTGCCGATCTTTTGCCAGTTTGTCAGTTGAGAGTGTTTTAAAGGTATCAAAATGCTTGTAGTTATAAAGTCAGTACAAACCACTGACAATAATGCCAGGTTTTCTTCTTCACTTTCAGCCAAAGCTAGCTCTGTGCCTCGTAAAGCAAACTGTGATAGGGGTACCTTAATAGGCCTGTCCTCATCAGCTCGAGTTTGCAATTAGCGGGATATTTGGTCAAGAAATTTGGTCGAGAAATCATCCTGAGAAATATTGGTCTTGTTTCCAAAATATTCCCCTATTTTGGAAATAGCAGCTTATTTGCGCCCATCCGAGCTACATGTAGTTTGTGGTGAGCGTATCGGTCTGGTGAAGACGCAATTTCGAGATTCGGGATAATATCACGAGTCTGAAAATAGCGGGATATTTGGCAAACTCTAGCTGATGAGGACAGGCCTAATGCGTGCGTCCTTGCTTGGGCAGCAACCAGGCCAGGCCACTTCACCGAAGGTAAAGTCAACCCTTGATATGCAGGGCCTTCGCTGTGGAAGGCTCTCCCTCGAGGGATTCGTAATAGCAGATCATTTGAAGTGTTTAAAAATTATCCTAAAACGTATCGGTTTAATTCGGCATATAATTAAATGTTCTATCATTTTCATATGTTCTATCTTACTTATGTTCCTTTGTTTAAATGAAGATGCTTTTATGTGATCTCTTTTTCTCTTTTTTTTTGTTTTGTTTCACAGGTGAGCAATGAGCATTTGATTTCAAGTAAATTTGGTGCCTTTAATACAAATCTCATAAATTATTATCAGTATTATAACTATGTGCTCATTTTCCAACTTGCAGATACAAAGAACATTTGAAATCTCAATCTAGGCCATACAGGTACATGTAAGTCTTCTTTTCACAATCATTTCAGATCAATGCTATTGCAAACTTCACATTTCTGAATGTCTCAGAATTATTGAGAGAACGATATGAGGTTCCATTTTGAGAGCAGTTACATGTGGGATAAGGTTTCATATCTCAAATTCTGCTAATGGTCTTCAAATTCCAGAGAAACTGGTTTTAAAAGGTATCATATAGTGTTTATTATTGCAGTAGGTGGTTCATTTGGAGCAGCAAAAAGAACAAACTAAACAAGAACTTGAAGGATATCAATTTTTGATACAGAAAAACAATATTCACCCTACATATAATTCACCTTTTGTTGATGCTCTCTCTCTCTCTGAATTCATATACATTTTCTACTAGAATTGTTTGGCCAACGTCATTTAATTTGTGGTATGGAACATTATCACCAACATTTGATTCTATTTCCATTACTCAAAGGAAATGTAGACTTTTGCTATACCAGTAACTAGGTTTCTGTCATTTTGTTAAGGCCCCTTTAAAAGCAACCTATATACCGTAAGCCCTTTTGAATAATTCATTGAAAAACTCTCTACCGTTCTGCATAGAAAACGCTAAGGATCAGAATGAAATTAACTATCCATGATTGTGTACGTACTCCCCCCACCCAACCAAAAGTATCAAATAATCATGTACTGTATACATGGCAATGCATATGAATAATCTAACAGCTTGCAAATCATGTTGATTGATATTCATGCAATACTTTCAATTTGCTTATAAAAACTGAAAAGTCCTGGAAGGGCGTAGAGCCTCAATCGTTTTTTTCCTTCTATTTTTTTCTATTTTTTCTATAACTCAAAATTTCCTTTAGGGCAAAAGGGGGGGGGGGGGGGGTGTAGATTTTGCTATATCTAGGTTTCTGTCATTTTTTCAAGGCCCATTAAAGGGCAACCTAAGCCCTTTTGAATGATTCATTGAAAAGCTCTCTCCCCTTCTGCATTAGCCTATAATCTAGGCGGAGTGCCGAGATTTTTTCTTTGCTGCTAGACTAACCTTAAGCAGAACGTCTGATATGGCGAGACTACGAACCGTGAGCCGCGCACCGCCTATACTCACTGGTCTAGCTTTAGTCGTTGTTTTTTTATTATCGACCATGAATCCGTGGCAGTTTTTCGTACGAAAACTGCCACGGATTCAAGGTCGATAATAAAAAAACAACGACTAACGCTAGACCAGTGATTATAGGCGGTGAGCCGCTTCGCGACTCACGGTTCGTAGTCTCGCCGTATCAGACGTTCTGCTTAGGGGTAGTCTAGCAGCAAAGAAAAAAGCTCGGCACTCCGCCTAGATTATAGGCTACTTCTGCATAGAAAACTCTAGCGATCAGAATCTAATAAACTGTCCATGATTGTGTGCGAACCCCCCCCCCCCCCCCCCCCCCCCCACCCAAGCAAACGTATCAAATAATCATGTACACACGGCAATACATATGAATAATCTAAGAGCTTGCAAAGCATATTGATAAATCATCCTACAGTACTGGCAGGTTTTTTTTTTCTTTCTAAATCCCGGAAGCAGATCTGCAACCTACAATGTATTAAAGCCCTTTTTAATAATTCATTGAAAAGATCTCTCCCGTTCTGCATAGAAAACGCAAAGGATCAGAATCTAATTAAATGTCCATGATTGTGTATGTACCCCCCTCCCCCCTACCCAAAAGTATCATATAATCATGTTTTCATGGCAAGGCATATGAATAATCTAACAGCTTGCAAATTATGTTGATCAATCATCCTGCAATACTGGCAGATCTTTAAAAAAAAAAAAAAAATCCCAGAAATTGTGTAGAGCCTCAATCATTTTTTAAACATGAAACAGATGCATCCATCGCTTGATAGCCTACATGTACATGTCAATAGGAGTTGCAGTATACCCATGACTAAATTGGCAACACTCACTAAAATCATTTATTCAGATGGATATTCAACTTGCCTTGAAATCTCTCTACTGATAGGATTTCTAAAATATACATCTGAGAGATTACCTCTTGAAGTCATTATTTTGTGA
This sequence comes from Strongylocentrotus droebachiensis, assembly GCA_035222895.1. Lineage (NCBI taxonomy): Eukaryota > Metazoa > Echinodermata > Echinoidea > Camarodonta > Strongylocentrotidae > Strongylocentrotus > Strongylocentrotus droebachiensis. The sequence goes on along the minus strand of JAVYIG010012288.1, from coordinate 31,828 downwards.
GACATTCTGATGAAATTAGAAAAAAATTAATTAACCAATTTCGATACCAATAGGGACATTTGAATACAAAATATAAACTCAGCCTCTTCTCCTTCCTCCTCCCGGCAGTTAAAAACAAACAAAATATCATTATTATGTGAAATACAAAAATCATGTTTTTAATTACATATCTATTTATAGTTATTGAATTGGAATAATCTCTTTTCTCAAAGATTTAGAAACTTACCTGTATAATCGTAACACTGGGCATCCTTGAGAGACTTGTGAATGAAATAAAAACTTCCTAATGCCTGCAGCAAGAAAAAAGAAAAAGAAAAATGAGAGAAAGATATAATTAATACCATGGTAGCATTGAAATATATATCAGCATAAAGTGATTTTCCTTACCCAGTACTCTAAAGGGTTGTCCAGATATAATGCGGTAAACCTTCACCCCCCCCCCCCAAAAAAAAAGTTTTTTAACATATAAATAAATGGCAAATATGTAATAAAGATCCTGTGTATGTTCACTGAGCTTTATGCATATTAAACTTTATGTCACCATAAAAAAAACATCGATTTTGCTACGTCATATCTGAAGAAATTTGTAACTTCATACATGCAAGTATATATATATTATGTTGATTTTAAGGCTGTGCACAACAGTGTAATGAGGTACCCGAGTACACTCCCAGGCTCACAAGCGAATACTCGAATATTCGGACGCCATGTTTTTTAATAATTTTTTTGAATTTTTTGAATTTTTTGATTTTTTGATTTTTTGTTGTTGCCACCACCATACCTGGAGCAGTATCCCAGTTCTTTCGCCGAAAACGCATGCAATTTTACTTCGAGTTGCAGTTGAAGGCGCCGATTTAATAATAATAATAACAGTAAACAATGCTGTTTTAAAAACCAAAGATGGCAGAATAATCCATTTTCCTCCAAGTCCAAACAGAAATCCAGACATTTGGTCCCAGTTTCTGAGTGGGGAGTTTGACAGTGCTTGAGTTGGGAAACATTTTTTTTTTTTGGCCGAATATTCGGGTACGAAAAATCGTACTGGAGTAGTGGTCAACCGTGTGGGTACTCGAGCATTCGACTACACGTCGCAGCCCTAGTTGATTTCAATTTTGATGTTATTCTTTTATATTCTCATCAGGTGTCAAGCAGAATTAAGGTATGAACACATACTTATGTCTGATTGTAACTGTTCAATTTTGATTATTGTCACGGCAGTTAATTAGTGTACATAAACATGTTGCACAGATGCAGTCATATAGAGTGGTAAAGCTTTGAAACGTGCTTCCTCGAAAATAATACATAACATCTTCGTCAATTCTGCCCTACTGCAATGCACACAACGTACTGTAGGTGAATTAAATAATAAATACTCCACAATGCTGTATGCCTCTCAATAATTTACTTCTTAAAGGATAGATAATAGGGAACAAATCAAAAGATATAATCTATACAATATTTCCCACAAGATGATTACATACATGTATGCATCTGTCTGCTGTTAGAAAAATATAAAAAATCAAACAAAAGAAAAAACATTTTTGAGAGATTGAGTCACTATCAATTTTTCTACATGAATTCAAGTGAAGAGTACACGTATGCTTCCTTTATCCTGGATATTTGAAAAGCACTGTGAGTAAAAAAACTCTTTCTGTGAACTTTTCCCACCCCTCTGCATCATGAAGTAACAACAAAGCCACTGCATTGAAAGCCATTCCTCACGCAGGATGATCATCGACAAAAGAAATCCATAAAATAGGAATTATATAGGAAGTAGAATCATCACAAACTATTTCCGCATTTGTAAGCCACCAGGTACATGTATTTAATCCAGAGTATGAAATAGACCCAACGCTACTACAATGCACAAAGTAAAAATGCACTTTTTAGCCTTCTTCATAAACAATTACTACTGGTACTCGTTGGGGGTCATTTCATAAATGAGAGCAAGATAAATAAAAGCATCCAACATTCTGTATACTTGTATATATATGTTTATAAAATCCCCACAAAAAAAAGTTCTGCAAAATGTGTTGTTGTCAACAGTGAATTTGTCATTTGTTTGGAGAGTGGATTTGTGTGTTGAAGGAATAACACTGCATTTTGCAACATTTAAATTTGGACTTGGCCCTATATATGAGGCATTTTTGTAAAAAAAAATGAAAAAAACGATGGATTGAAGTGAAGTGTACAATGCAGCGACAGTGTACCATGAACAAATTCACCAACCCGGATTATGTACACTTGGGACAATGTAGACAATGTTTGTGTCCTTGTTCACTATTCTGCAATTACATATATTCAGTAAGAATCATCTGGTAGACCTGTGTTATTTCTTTACAAATCTGAATCTGGGGTGACAATTGTGCAAGATATTTGCAATGACGACCTTCGTCATTGCCTTGTTTTCGTTCACATTCTGCCCCATTAATATTCTCCTCCTTGTTTTCCTTATCGTCCGGAAATTCCATTCGTTTTGCACATGATGCTTGTTATTCCTAGTTAGGTGCTTTCCTCATGTCCTTTTCCTTTCAAATTTCATAGGCATAGTCTCTAGCATCTCATCAAGGTCACCCACTTTTTCGATTTTTGAAATCACTCATGCATAACCATCCAGGCGCCATTTTGTCCGTTTCTGGTCCATTTTAAGGCCTTTCTTTCTTCCTTCCTATCTACACTATCCTAGATCCTACAAACTTCGAACAAATTCACCTAGATAGTCCAAGAGATGTTCTTTCATCTGCGACGTATAACCTGACCTTCAAAATGCCATCTTCGTACTCAAAATTCAAATCTGAAACCGACTCCGTCAAAAATCTTTAACATTCTTGAAAAATTGATCCCTACAAATCTAAAAATTGCAATAACTTTCTTTTACCAATTCCGTTTCGTCTCATCTTCTCGCAGTATCTTTATCTCATAATTGCACATAGCCATGCCAAATTTCATGCTCCAATGACTATGCAAAACATAAATAGCGCCCTCTTAAGTTATGGGAATTGGCTTTCTTTCTGTGGCCGTATCTCCACAATGGCTTGGCAAACCCGTACCCTTTTTTGGATTTAGATACTTGAAGATATGCCCTTTCCAGCCATATACAAAATTATATACCCTAACACTGACCGACTTTGAGAAAAATGCCCTCCAAATTCGCCATTTTCAAGAAAATTGAGAAATAACTTCAACTTGCTCTAAAATGGCGATCGTTGTACCTACGTCAATGAAATTTGGCAGACATATGTATCAATATACGTAACAACTGTCTGCCAAGTTTGGTAAAATTCAGATATGTCAGCGCAAAGTTATCTCCAAAAATGATGAATTTACTATACATTACGTAATAGCGCGTTTAATGCGTGCAATACATTGCGCGCAGATGACATTGGTGTCAAACTGACCGCAATGAAGTGCCCTTTCGAATGATACCAAGTATGGTATATGTTCACACAGAAAATTGTGAGTAAATCGCATTTGAACAAGGGTCACTATACGAATTACGCCGAGTTTCCGCCCGATGATAACACTTATCGACCATGACGTCATTTTTTCAGACTACTTTTCGCCCCTTAAACATCCTTTTTTTTCCTTGAAAATTTGCAATGATATTCCGAGATGCAATACGCAGGGCACCTCGTGGCCGGATTTTTGAAATTAGTCAAGGGGGCCATTTAAGACGCCATTTTGTCCTTTAAATTTATTTTACATCACATGTTTCGATAGGATTATCATAGAAAAAAAGAGAGTAGTTTACAATAACAACCATGAAATTCTCTTTCCAATGATATCATATACGGCCCATAAAGAGACATAAAGAGAGAGAGAAAAAACAATTTAAATCCGGTCATAATACAGATCCTATACGTTTTCCGCCCATGCATTACACGCATTGTCTATGGGGCAAATCGGGTTCACGCTTTTGACCCCTAGAACGATCTTGATTGCAATGACGAACATGCAACTAATCCCATTGGTTTTTGCACGCAGTGCTTGCGAGCCCTTTCTAGGTTCGTTCGCCTATCCCAATTTCTTTCAAACTTCGTAGGCATAGTCACTACCATCCCATCAAGGTCACTATTGAGGCCTTTCTTTCGCCCTACCTGTCTCCAATATTACAGAAGCTACAGACTTCGTACAAATTGCTCTGGATAGTCCGAGAGAAGCTCTTTCGTTCGACACGTAGAAACTCGGCGTCATTGCACGCACATCGTTGTGACACGATTGCATTTCTAGTTGTATTTTGGGGTCGTGACAAGAACTGAAAATTACGTTCACAGCCTTGTTTACTTTTCTGCACTTAGATATTTAAAGAATCATTTGGTAGACCTGTGTTATTTCTTTAAAAATCTGAATCTGTGGTGACAAATGCGCAGTATATTTGTTTTGGGGTCGTGACAAGAACTGAAAATTATGTTCACAGCCTTGTTTACTTTTCTGCAATTACATATTTTCTTTAAGAATCATTTGGTAGACCTGTGTTATTTCTTTACAAATCTGAATCTGTGGTGACAATTGTGCTGGATTTTTGCTAATTTGGGTCATGACCATAACTGAAAATTATCTTTCATAATAACACTAGTCCACATTCCACACAAGTTCATCCAAATATACAGAAATTTAGATGTACTGTAGTGTATAGTCAGCTGATACTGTACTGAATACAGATTCCATCATCTCCAATACAGATAAACAAGCGGATACATTCGGCGGCACTTGGCAAATATAGTCATATTGCCAACTGGTGCTCTAGGGAGAGATATGCAATATTATGCGTTGTGACTTGGGAAGTTGGGGTCGCTGGAAATGTCATTTCTGATTGAAAAGAGAGATACCAAGCTACTTCTATGAACTCCCCCTACTTTCTCGGTTACCTTAAAGGTAAAGACCAGTATTGGCAACGCCCCAATTTCAAAAAATGAAATGGAAGCTCTCATTACCAATCATGTGAAAGAATATGTTTTGACTAATACATGATGATAAAAAATTTGCCGGGAAACCGCCTACTAATTCATATATTTGGTAAATTTATTTCTCTCATGGTCTGGTGAGAGAGATAGGGTAGTCCCATATACATCTTTCTGTGTATAGTGCTTGTAACTTTACGAAGAATGGGCCAAATTTCTTATCATTTTGATGATTCCAGAACCTTGCAGATGCTAGATGCTAGATGATCGACCTTTTCTGATCGATTCCACAACGTTTCTTTCACAATGCAATCGCATGACCATTAGGTCTTTACCTTTAAAGGGATCCGGTAACTTTGTCTTACATGTAGATCCTATACAAAAATCCTTGATTTAGCTCATGCTGCAATGATAATTATAAACCTTTAGGTCAGTCAGGAACCCCATGACTTTCACAAGCCGATCGCCTGTCTGATTATCAAGATATTTATGATTGAAAAACGAATTCAAATTTTGCGTTTGCCTAAAGGTTTTCATAAAACTACATTCTATTGGGGAAAATGAGTATGGTAAAACCGGTCACTCAAAGGTTTTTACTTTTTTGAGGCACTTCTTGATCATTTTGATCTCAAATTCACAGACACAGACCTTGCATCTCAGATTTAACATTGTTAAAGGGGACCCATCACAAAAATATGATTTGCTCTTGATGAATGGGGTTCCATATGTGGCTGTACTTTACTCAAAATGCGAGCTAGAAATATCACATCTAGGGGACGCTAAACATGTACATTTTTTTAATGGCCTTATAGTGTTGACATTATTTTTAGTAACGACAACTTTACCTTTTATAAGAATGTAGTTTCAGTATTGAAGGCATATATATATAGCACTTTGTCTCAACAGAATTAACATCAGATCCCCATGTCCTGAATATGATAATTTGGAACCCCAACATTACAGAGCAAAATATTCATTCATCATTGGTCCTCTTTAATGCATTATGACAATGTTCACTCTGCTCAAGAATGTGTGGAAAATGTATCAAGTGTACTAAAAATGGAAATTGTCTGCAAAGGAACTTAAGCCTCTTCATGATTACTTTCAAAGTACTACGTTATTAAAGGGGCCAAATGCCAGAGATTCTGCATTTTTTTTCCAGAACCATAACTATTCTGCCATGGCCTGAGGATTTTATTTGAATGAATTTATATTTATAAAGAAAAGGCTTCCAACAACAGATGAAATTTGTTGGTTTATCTTTTATAAAATGATGTATTACAAACAACATCAGGTTAAAGCCTTCTGCGAAGTGTAACACTTGCATATCATGATTTGTTCTTCTTTTTTCTGTACATTTTCGAAAAAATCATGAGTTTTACATTTTGAAACCCATTTACTCCTCACTCAAAACAAAAATTCATGTCTAGAAATTGAATCACAATTATAAAATACATAGATCAGTGCAAAATTGGAATGATAAACTGAAACACTGAGAATTAAAATGATGTTATTGAAAATGCATGTGAAGGTGTGGAGGTACAGTTAATTATAGGGCTGCCATTAATAACACATCAGATCCTTCCATAACTTTATATTTTTTGTTTAAATTTCACGTGTTGTTACGCATGTTATAAGCACAAGCTACAGATTCATATCTAGGAAAGGCAACACCTCAAATTATGTAAAGTCAAGTTGAATCGACAACTAACGGTCATTATTTTCTCACAAAAAGACGTTTTCAAGCCCTTTCATTTTGAGGGAAGTTCTAAATTAGTGTACATGTATCTTTCAAATGCCGGTGGTATTTAACCTTTTCATTTTGTTGGCCTGCAAATGAGACACACACTGTAGTACCTTTAAACATTCTTTAAAAAACTATCCCAAAAGTAGACCATGGATTTTACAGGAAGGAACAGATTTGTCCTGCTGGGCATTTAATCACAACATTTCAGTCCGTTTATAGCTTTCAAAACTTAATTTTGAAGATTGGTCTTGGATACATCAAAAAAAATTGTTTACTACACTGTATATAGCCAGGCCCTTGAGCAACACCGTGGATTAAAGATTTCCCTCAATGCAACATAATTTGAATGAAAAATGTATTCATAACTTCCAGACTATGCATAGGATGAAAATGCTGAATCATAAAAGCGGCAGTCAATGGTCGCCAAGGCAACCTATGCGACGGAGCAGAACAAATATACAAACTTATCTCGCTTGTTTTTCCTGAATAAATTGAACCATAGGACATCAAATCATACATCTATTTGCAGTCTATATTTAGAGGCCTATGTTTCCTCGCATAACGTAGAGATATTGACGTCAATGACAGTGTTACTACAGCTCCTTCCCCGTTGCCGTTAAACAAACAATTGCCCAGATGAGTGACGTTGTTGATGTTTGGTGTGAGGCATAGTTCAATGTTATTCAGTATACCGGTACTTAATTCATACTGCACCCAATTTTATTCTGTTTCTAAATGGTCTATTAAAATGGTCACAGACGTGTCAATATGTGTTAGCTCAATTAAGCTCATTTAGTACATTCAAATAAGACCTACGTACATTGTACATGTACAGTATATACATACACATTGTGAGGTAGAGCTTGATCGGACTGGTGAGAAGCATATAACATATTCAAGCCCCCCTCCCCCCCCCCTTCCCTGTGTATAATGTATCTTGTATCTATTCTATAATAAGAAACTTGATCAATCATCAATGCTCAAACCTTAATTTTATATAAATTTTGATATCAAATCAGAATTTAACAAATACAAAAACGAATATCTAGATATGGCCAAATTTAAAGTCAAAGATACAAATGCAGTTTAATAGTTTTCTTCTATGTATGATATTTATATTCTAGAAGTCTGTCAACTCAAATGGCTGCGCTTAAAGATTCGCAATTTCAAGCCGCACAGTTTTTGGTTTTACAGTACTATCAGTTCAGCCTTACAAAAATACAACCTCGGAATGGTGCATGGTCTCCAACTCTTTCAGACATCCATCAATATACAATAGGCCTGTCGATCCTCATCAGCTCGAGATTGCTAAATAACCCGCTATTTTAACTATTCCAATCGCAAATTATCCAGCTAATTTGCCCTTCATCAGCCCGCAGTTGCAATTAGCGGGATATTTGCTCGAGAAAATATCCCTAATAAATATGGTCTTGCTTCCGAAATATCCCGCTATTTAGGAAATAGCTGACTAATTTGCGCCTGTCCGAGCTAGTTTGTGACGAGTGTAACGGTCTGGTGAGGACGCAATTTCGAGCTTTGGGATAATATCCGGAGTCTGAAAATAGCGGGTTATTTGGCAAACTCAAGCTGATGAAGACTGGCCTAATGATCACTCTCCTCCTGTTATAAAATGTCCATTCACTTGACAGTTCGAACAGTATTAGATTGACTGATCAATCAAACGTCTTCAGTCTCTTTCTGAATGTTCATCCTCATCACCATTTCCAGCTTCCATCAGATAAGCAAAAATGTTTGCCCCATGAAATTGAAAGCGGATTCAAGCTGGCCTTGGCAATCATAATAAAGGCGTGTACAGGCAATATATAGCCTATAGTATATGTACCATCTGCACGTAAACATAGAGATGTATATGTCCATGTACATACACGTGCATGTACATGAAAGCTGCTCTACACTGTAGATGTACCAAAATATCTGCTGCTATATTTGTTGCCATTCCCTGTATCATCTTATATTTGTACATTTATCACTTAAAACCGACATTGCATACCTCATGGATTAAATATTTAACAAAGGTATCAATCATTTCCTATTTCTTATTCTTTTCTTTGTTAAAAAATATAACTTGACAATATTTTTGTTGATAATCCCCATGCCAATATCTAATGCATAAGAAATAACATAATGGACAATCCCTTCAACAAAAGGTAATATTACACATTTTAAGCTACCATTCAAAAGGGGAAGGGGACACAACACCAGCAGACATTTATTTAACTATTTCAAACACACTTATTATTTGTAAAAAAGAAGGAATAAATGGTATTAGACACCAATGCTATCTTCGTGGACAAAGAATGTTTGGAATGCTACATGTACAATTGTAAATGTAAACAGTCAATCATTGAACCAAACCGTAGCATGGATGCATGAGAAAGAAGGGAAGAGCGAGCGGCAAAGAGGAATAAATCATCTGTTAATTGACAGCAAGAAGGACAGTAACTCAGTGTCAAATTATACAAAATAACGCCCTTCTGACTTAAAGCAGATACAAATAATCTGTTTAGAGATAGAAGGACATTTGAATATTCTATATATGCTATACAATTCCTTGATTCTTCCTTACATGTCTTATTGCAATATACTGTGGGCAGACTCATACTGATAAAATGCTACTTTTACAAAAGAAAGCGATTCGTGTGTGTACCAATGCTGGATATCGCGATCACACTGATCCCCTATTCGCGAGGTTAAAAACTCTGAAAGTAACTGATATTAACTTTTTACAAAAAGCACTGTTCATGTTCCGTCTACATAATGATTCCCTACCTTCCCACTTCCCACCAATGTTTTGTTTGAATAGAAATATTCATACATACCCAACCAGACAATCAAATAAATACCATTTATGTAATCCTAAAACAACAATGGCTATGAAATCTATAAGACATTCTGGTCCGGATATTTGGAACTCACTGTCCGTTGACATCCGTAACTTGAAGTCAGTATATACTTTCAAGAAAAGTGTGAAATCAATTTTATTGAGCAAATATTGACAAATCTCTTAAATTAACACATGATATCATATATGTTCGTCAACATTTCCTTGATATAGCAGGAAAATCCCCCTCCCATGCACCCTCTATCCCATTTTTTTTTTTTTGGTTGCAAGTCACTGTTTTTGTTGTTGTTATTTTCCCCCAATTATGTTCTGTAATTTACTTTACTTTACAATCGTTATGATTTTAAATGTTTCTGGGCTGCAAGCGTATCAAGCTGTCACGCTTAGGCTGTAGCCCTTCTGTATCATCACCTCTTCGAGCGTATGTATCTATGATTTACTGAATGTGGAAATGTAATTTAACTTATGTTTTATACTCATGTAAAGACATTGTCACATTATTGTTATAACCTATGATGATTCAGTAACCTATAAATATTTCAACTATAATCCTGTGTTAAATCATACAAGATAATGCCCTTCTGACTTCAAGCAAATAAAGAGTCATCCATTAAGAGGTAGAGGGGCATTATAAGCCCTGTGTTAATAAATCATACAAGATAATGCCCTCCTGACATCGAGCAGACAAAATCATCTCTCTTGCCATGTAAAAGTGACATCTGTGATTGCTCGAGGCCTCGAGCACTTCACATTGAACAAGCTCTCATTTGAGTTAAATATCAGCTACTTGAATACAAATTGACACCATCAAATTGAGGTGATGCTGTACATGTAGTCTTGATTTGTGTCTGGTAATGGCAGAAAAATAATACATTCTCACAAAAACTATAAAAATCTCACTCTCACAATTAATGTCATGTTCAAAACTACAAATAAATGATATTTTGCCCAAAATATTTACTAGAAAATATAGAATAGCCAAGAAATGAGAAAGGGAAGATAATATACATTGAGGTAGTCGACTTGACGCACATATTGTGTGTGTAAAAGACACAACTAATATAATGTGGCGTATTTGGAGGTAGAAAGGAGTTTATTCATATACTTCAACAGAGACTAAACAGTCACTGGCTTTGAACAGATGATGCAAGTTTAAAATACAGTAAATGCTTTTCCAGATAATATCATTTCCAGAAAGCTTCTGCTGCATTTTAATTTGCTGGTACAATTAAAGAATTCACTGCATGATAAACAATTATGAATTATTGTACATTGAGCTACCGTACGCTAGAGTTTCTCTCATTTCGGAATTCCATACCAAATTTGGATAAATCTAGGCCCCACTCGGCCTGTCATCATCAGCTTGAGTTTGCCAAATAACCAGCTATTTTCAGACTCAGGATAGTATCCCAAAGCTCGAAATTGCATCTTCACCAGACCGATACGCTCATCACGAACTACATGTACTGTAGCTCGCTAGGAATGGCACGAAATTAGCCCTTTATTTCCCAAATAACAGGACATTTTGGAAACTAGACCAGTATTACTTGGGGTTTTTTCTCAACCAAATATCCCGCTACCATATCTCTGTGTAATGTATAAGACGCACCTTTTTCCCTCCGATAAAAATAGATGATCGGGGATGCGTCTTATACCAAGGCACAAGATTTTTTATTTTTTTTCGTGCGTCTTATACATAGAGATTTAAGGTCATTGCAACTGGAGGCTGATGAACCGCAAATTAACTGGCTAATTTGCGATCGGGAAAGTTAAAAAGCAGGTTATTTGGCAAACTAGAGCTGATGAGGACAGGCTATACAGATGCAGAGCTCTACAAGCCCTATCTGGGAGACTGTATCTGTACTGTTGATGTAAAAGCATTGGAATGGTTGTAGGTTGGCGTAAACCACAGCAGATCAAACAAACCAATGTTTACCATGCAGTTTGTATAGCGTCAGAGCCGTCTTCAAATGATGTATGTATGTACATATGTGTATCCCTAAACCTTGGTCCTTTAAGTTCCTTACAACAGAAAAATGTGCCAATGGTTTGTAGGCAAGGAATCAAATGCAAGATACATGTATACAATGCAGAGAGCCAGAGCCCAGAAGGGTATTGGATAAATCAAAGAGCCGGACCACTTTCTAGCTCTCCAAGAAATCATATTTTCACTAAATCCCTACAGTATGGATGTAGATCGACTTCTCAAGATGCAATTACTATTAAGGGCTATCAAAAAGGGATAAATGGACAAATAAGATCATGCAGAAATTATGCATGTCTACAGTGTACATGTATATATATGTATGTAGATCTATCACTTTTTTTACAGTCAAACATGTACCGGTACATAAATTTGAGGTAATCCATTATTTCTCCCCACTTTTGTCTGTTCAATGACATTTCACATAATTCATCATTCTGTATTTAAAGTTCATGACTTTTCAGGACAATAAAAATCTTAAGGTCCATAAAAAAAAAGTTTTATAGATTAATGATCAGTATACTGTACATGTTTGTATGTAAACATCTAATGTACATACACGTATTTACATGTATATGTACGGTACATGTATAAGGCCTAAAACTACATGTAATATACGGCCAGACAGATCAATTATATTAATAAATCATCATTTTGTTAACAAAATGTAGTGTCAATGAATACAGAATGCAATAAGAACATGCATGAAAGTAATTCCATCACCACAACATATCTAAGAATACAGCTACGAAACCGATATCGAAGACGTCGCTTGCACTTTGCAAACCGTTCATGTCTGCCACCGATATGCAACGACGGCGGCCTCAACGAAACCTTCTTAATTTGCACGCACTTGTGAACGACTCTTGTGGGTGGGCCTATTACTCTCCATTTGAATGGAGATGAGATGGAAATCGATATGCCGATCATGATCGAGGGCCTCTTCCCAATCAAAGAGTGCGTTTATCATGTTTTGCCACTCAGAATCAGCGTTTCTATATGTACATAATATATCGAACCCCACTATAAGAATGTGATTTGCGGGATGTCACATTTGAAAAACACTGATTCTAGGCCAAAAAATGTACTGTAAACGCACCCAAAATTATATGGAAGACACGCTATAATCGTCACAGTCATTCGTAGAAAAGCTTGAGTTGGAAGCCTGGAAGGTATCAAGTACGTGTACATCTTTACGTGAAGTGCAATTATGTGTCTTCAAGTATATTATAGATCTTTAAACCGTGCTCGAGTTTTCAATGTACTTTTTTAATAATAAAAGATGCAATTTTCCTAGTACATGTATGTATTTACATGAAGTGCAATTACATGTACATGTACACATGTACATGTCTTTGAGTATATCTGGAGTTTTACTTTCAATGTACTTTTTGAATAATAAAAGATGCAATTTTCCTAGTACATGTATGTATTTACATGAAGTGCAATTACATGTACATGAACATGTACATAGTACATGTCTTTGAGTATATCTGGAGTTTTACTTTCAATGTACTTTTTAAATAATAAAAGATGCAATTTTCCACTGGATACAAAGAATACTTTCTTGTCCCCATAAAACTATGACACATGTCATACGGTACCTTTGTATTGTTTATGTTATACAGGGCCCCAAATGATAACAGTACTTTGACTTCTGATGGAGCTACCCTGTTTTAAAGAGTATCTAAATAGATAAATGAATAAGTAAATAAACAAATAAATTATATTTACTTTTGGGTTGTACTCTCTTGGAGAAAAGGATCTCCAAACAAACCTAATCATTCTATTAGAATATGAATGCAATCAAAGTATGTACTTTTTAGAATTATTAGGTTTTTCATCAATATTCCCATTTCTGACGTGGACCCTAACCCTAAAGAGGATTTCATTTCCTATACATTTAGAAAGTACACTATGTACAATACCAAGGCATGTCTCCTCGACCAGTAGGCCTACGTTTAGGCCTCCAGGTTATTATTATTTCAACGTTTCCTTATTTGCCATATCATCATCCCTTTCTTGTGAATGGAAAAAAAAACGGCACACTCTGATGCACACAAAATGGATTAACCGAAGCGATTAGAAGGCAAGCCACAGTATTTCCTCTTCAATGACCGTAAAGTGACCTAATCGGTCATGCTAACTTTGTCCAGCTTATGCATATACATGTACTGTATGTACTATATAACAAGGAGGTGTGCATGTAGACGTGATTTTGATTCTACACGATTATGTACAAAACAACACAAATTGGGGTTAAACTAATTCCATTGATCAATTTAAAGGTACACTGCACATATAATACAATTATGTGAAATACTACCCTTTTTTCTAAATATTTGGAAATAATCAAGATTATTAAAACTCTTGAAATTGAACTTCTTGGAGATGGTACACAATCAATTTCCATTGCAGAGGTACATGTATGTACATGGACATGGATAACCATAATCTATTCAAAAAATGAACTTTTTAGATAATAACTTCTTGGCCATTTTTTCTCCTTTTGAAATTACATTTGCCAAACAGACACAGAAAATTGTGACAGAAAAAAGTAAATTTTTCTTAAATCCATGATTACTTATCTAGAAAATTCATATTTTTTAATGCACATTACTGTATAATACAGTAGCCCTTTAATTACACTTGAGATATGTAAATGGTATACATGTATTATCCAAGTAATATCCAGAAAAAAATACAGTTAGCTTCCGGCTCATATTCCTTATGTAGACAATACTCCACATATTATGAAAATTAGGTATGAAGTCATGAATGAAAAGCTCTTCAGTTTGCTATTAAAAGGCTTTCAATTTTTTTCTTTTTCCAGTGGATTCCTTATGGCACAGGTCTATCTGTAGCTTGACTATACTGCATTTGAACGTGAACTACATTACCTTTGGTACAATTTCTTGAGGGGGAAAACCTAATAGAGGCAGACAAGAGCAGAGTAGAAATCCAAAGCATTTCTATGATTGCATATAATAGGTTTATCAATATCAACCGAGTCTTGCATAGCGTCTGCATATTAATAGAAGTCTGTCCCTTTGAATTCCAGTCTTCCCCTGGGTCGTCGCCATGGAAACATTTACGTCAAACGATTCTTTTCCGGGGCTGGTGCTATCCAGCTACGTGTATACAAGGAGGTGTTATTAACGGTGAGTCCTGAGCCCTGGTCATAGTATAGTTTGCATTTGTATCTCTCTCTCTCTCTCTCTCTCTCTCTCTCTATTTATCTCTCTTTTCTCTCCCTATCTCTCTTTTCTCTCCCTATCTCTCTTAAATTCTCTGTGTTGCACTGTTTCTTTCTTTGCATTTCTCTGTCTACATGTACGTGTCTCCCTTTCTTGTTCTCTCTCTCTCTCTCTCTCTCTCTCAATCTATCTCCATATCTCTTGGTTTCTAACCCTGTTTAGTTCACTTTATCATCCTCTTTGTCAGAAGCACATTGACAAGTACAATTGTAGTCTGAAGTAAGAGACTGTAAATTACAATATCCCAGTATTTTGTAAAAATCAGAACATTTTCTGTGTAGCTGGCACAATATGCTTAACCATTATGGTGAATCATGACCTACATTTGTTCACATTTTCTCAAGTTTTAAAATGAAAAAAAGGGGATAAAAGGAACTCATGTTTAAAAAAGGGGATAGAAGGAACTCTAGTAAATTAAAAAAGAAAGGGGATATTAGAGGAACTAGAGTAATTTCCTGCCCATGCTCTTTATTTTTTCTGGAAAATAGAAAGGCTTCTGTGTTTACTCTGAAGCAGGATATCAAGTTTTTTAATCAACAAGAGTAATTTCCTATGCTGCTGTTTAATGGGAAGTGCTATTCCAGAAAATAATGATCATTTTCACATGGATACAGTGTTCTTAATGGCAATGATTGCAATTTTAAAGCAACTCTCATCATTTAAGTTCTGTGTACAAAGTGGATATTTTAGCTGAATTCAATGAAAAAAATGAAAATTATCTAGGAAATTGTGACCAGAATAATGATATTCTTATTTCCATGTTATGTAACTACTACTAGTAAATCATTTTTTTGTACCATGCAGAAAGATGTTAACTCATTCAGATTGAGAGTTAAGTGAATATGAACCACTACTATACATGTACGTTGTACATGTGCACACTTTCAAGTAAATTCACCTTAAAGGTAAAGACCAGTTTTGGAAACGCCCCCCTCTCAAAAAATGAAATGGAAGCTCTTATTACCAATCATGTGAAAGAATATGTTTTGACTTTTGACTAATATGTGATGATACAAATTTTGCCGAGAAGCCGCCTACTAAATTAGTATATCTATTTGAACCTGATAGATATCTTGCACGTGTCGCGCACATGTCGCGTAGTCCCATATACATCTTTCTGTGTACAGTGCTTGTAACTTTATCAAGGCTGGGCCAAATTTCTTATTATTTTGATGATTCCAGAACCTTGCAGTACACGACAATACTTCTATGCTAGATGCATGATCAACCTTTTCTGATCGATTCCACAACGTTTCTTTCACAATGCAATCGCATGACCAGAACTGATCTTTATCTTTAAACAACTAGGAATACGCATTAAAAAAAGGGGAAAAATCATCATGAAAGCGAGGCTGATTGAGCAGACTGCATTAAATAATACAGTAGCTTGTTTCATTACGAGCTATCTGGGCAGTAGGCGTTGCAACCCAGTTTCAATAGTTTGAGTGCGGTTTACCATGAACACCTCTCTTTAACACGGCGTTGCTATTTCCATTGTGACATACTGTACCATGATTGAAGGCAGGAGAAAGAGAGGGGTGGGGTTTTGAAGCTACTACTCCTTGGGTTTGTGGTTTGTTGTGCCTGGCTGATGGGGTAGCCAGGTTTGAGAATGAGGTCTCTATCATGGGGTCAGAAGCTTCACTACACATGTATACCCAACGAGTCAGTAGGCCTGTCCTCATCAGCTCGAGTTTGCCAAATAACCCGCTATTTTCAGACTCCGGGATATTATCCCGAAGCTTGACATTGCGTCTTCACCAGACCGCTATGGTCATCACAAACTAGCTCAGACGGGCGCAATTAGCCAGCTACATGTATTTAGAAAATAGCAGGATATTTTGAAAACAAGACCAAGATTCATGGGATATTTCCCTTGACCAAATATCTCGCCAATTGCAACTGTGGGCCAATGAAGACGCAAATTAGCTGGATAATCAGCTAATTTGCGATCTGGATAGTTAAAACAGCGGGTTATTTGGCAAACGCGAGCTGATGAAGGGCCCCAGGTATACACTTACAGTATGGTGCACTGGTGCTATTCAAACACACTACTTTGTATCCTTGTAATAATTGAAAAATGCTACATTTCACCAAAATGATCATAACTTTCTCAGACACCCCATAAATTGATCAACATACAACCAAAACATTATAAAAAAGGACATGGACCTTTATAATGTTGTGTTTCAATTCATCCCTTGACAATAATCACTTGACAATAATCCCATCAAGTGCCAATGAATGTTAAATTATTTTAAAAAGTAGTACCCAAAAGGGATCAATTGGCCTTCTACATGTTACATGTATCACAATTATGAATTAATTTGAGCAATTCCATTAGAGTAATTTATCAAATGTTGCTCTCTTAATTGTCATTTCAAGTAGCACATGTACTCATGCAAAACTAATAGCTGTCTATGAAAAATGGCCTCCATATATTGAAAGCGCTTTAGCTAATTGGATACCGTCAAGCTAATCTCACTCTCAACAATAGAAAATCGCCCCTACAGTACGAGGGTGCTTCAATAATGCATGGAGTTGGAAAAGGTTATGGGGATAAAAATAAATTGGCTTTGTTTAAAAAAAGAAGGAATTAATACCCATGCACAGGAGTCATCTGAAATGCTTGCATTTTTTGTAATTACGAAATTCAATGCAATCTTCCAGTTACAAGGACAACACCCCCGCCCCCCCCCCCCCTCCCAATATTGTTATTTGTACATGCCATATATTCAGAGCTGCCAACCTCCAGATCAGAAAATCAGTAATCACAAGGCTCAAAATCTGTAATTTTGGGAATAAATCATTAATTTCCTAAGCGGCGCTATGAATCTAAAAAAAAACAGCATGCCAACACTGGGCGGAGGCATGCGCACATGATTGTTGGTGATTTTACTCACACAAAGTTGCTAAATATTGATTATCAGATCATGACAACAGATCAGTTTTCCATGAAAAATTGGCTTCTATTAAGAGAATACCGCCATACTGCACAGCACTCGCTACGATAAATCATATTTACGAACTACAAAAAAAAAATTAAATAAATAAAAAAATTAAAATCCGTAATTTTAGACAACATTCCGTAATTCCGTAATGATCGTTAATTTTCGTACCAATTACGGGAAATCCGTACTAGTTGGCAGCTCTGTATATTGCACTTGAATATAAAGGCGATTTAAAGTTTAGCACAATAACTACAAGGCTTACAAGCATAGTTATTTTGGTTCCATGTGAATCCTTGGCACTGTTTGTAGCTTTGATGTTTCGTAAACTTAAAAATTTAAAACTACGAAGGTCCAATCGTATGTCAGAGATGCCAACTTTTGGAAAACAGAAATAGGGAGGATTTGTAACCGACACCCTATAATGTGCGCGTAGCGCACATGTCGAGCGCGTAGCGCCCGACCCATGCGGCCGGGGTCCAGGGCCCTGGAAGCTCTGGGGTTCTAGATGATCTCTGGTGCAATCTGAGCCTTATTTCGCAGCATTTTACATGTGTATTTAGTTAAATAATTCCCACTTTTTTTAAAAATAAATTACAAATTGTACAAAATGCATGATGAATTCCTTTCAGACTTCCGAATACACGGGTACTTGATACTGTTTCGGTCTTATACTTCTGAGACCATTTCTTGGTCTTCTTTTGCTGATTTTCCGCCGTTTGGATTCTGTGTCAATATCCATGCACTGGTTACAGCGATCCATATGCTGAAACAATCTTTTGCTACTTTGTCTTTTAACATAGTGGAAATACTACATGCTAAAGTTAACAGACGATATTTCTCATTCAATTCACAGATATATATACTGGGGGGGGGGGGGGGAAAAAAAAAAAAAAAAAAAAAATCGTTTTTTTTTTTTTTTTTTTTTTTTTTTTTTTTTAAATCGGGAGGATAAGGATGGAAATCGTAAGGTCGGGAGTTAGGGTGAATTATCGGGAGCCTCCCGATGAAATCGGGAGGGTTGGCATCTCTGGTATGTAAACATGATTTTAGAGACAGGAGAGGCATTGAGGCAATATCATGTATGATGTAGATATGGACAACAGGTTATAACTAATTACATGTATACTCCCTAGCCATTAAAGTCCACCTTGACATTTTAGATTTACAAATATACTCTAAAAAGGGCACACAACTTTGACAGTCCTACATGTTCAGTACCTTGGGGAAATTGATAAGGATAAAGAGTACAGATGGGGCTACAAATAGTCAAACCTTACAAATCAAAAAATAGAAAATGAAACAAACATTGATACGTATAGTAGTAAAAAAAAAATATAAACAAAATAAAGGGAGCACACCACACTACATGAATTAAAATGTAAAAAAAGGATCTGGTGCAGTTGGTACATGTAATCCACTCGATAATCTATACATTTCACGCCATTCCATACCTTGAAAAGAAAGTTTGTTGTCAATGCTGCACATACTGCATAGATAGCAATTTCATATTTCCCCAAATCCAGTGCAAAATAGAATAACAGCCCCTTCATGGTTCTGGATTTACAGCTATATTAAAGTTCGCCAAGAGTAGAAGAGTTTTTCCAGTTGTTAAAGCAACAGTAATTGCTTGAACATGGAGGGTACTTTATTTTACGTCAAATCTGGACCTCCTGTTTAATAAAGACATTGGCGGCATTGTGATTCTGTGCCACATGAAGCAAGAACTATATTTTTAAACAGAAAAATACTGCTTTTTTGGTTAAAAAACATGAAGATAAGCTTACCGTGAAACATTCTGGAGTCTTGAACTCCTTGTCCAGGAAAACGCTTGATCGGTCAAAGTCCTGGAGTGCCTCACTATCATATAGTTTCCTGAAACAGAGTGAAAACGAGGCAAAATAGAAAGTGTTTTGTTACAATTTTACAGGTAAACAGGTCTCTCATCAGTAATTAAAATCTTGATACTCAGATAAGTATGAGAGACTTAGGAAAAGAGAGACTTAGGAAAAGAAAGACGAAGGGTAGATTTCATTAAGCTAGGGTTAAAATAAATGTACAGTATGTATAAAAAGCTTATTTCAAACAGCCCAAAAGCTTTTGTATCCCTAACCATTGCCCTGGGATGGTTTGCCACTAAAACAGTTTGGACCTATATACCTGTTGCATTTCAATAATGATTAGAACAAAAATTGAGGTATCTACATGTAAATATTAATTTGTCCATGAGCGTCTTGTACCACCGACTTCAACCACGAAAGAGAATATTCATATAATTTGTATCAAAGAGCAAGTGTCACATACATGTACATGTACTCATGGAAACTTCAAATTACTACAGGTGTATTATTTGATTCCATATACATACAAATTTAAAAACCTGACATATTTAAAGTTCATACATGGGTACTTTATATATTTAATACATGGAGCCTTCACTAAAAGTGAAGTCCTGTACTTTCATTATATATTTGAAAGTGTTTATTTATCCTGCGATGACAAATTCATCACTATGACAAGTTCATCACCAGGGGTAAACTCACGCACAATCAGCCTTGCATCAAGAATATCCTGTGTACCATCAAAATAAACTAGTTTGTTGCCACGGCAACAGTGTCTATCATAAACCAATTACTCCGCGTTGCCAGTTTGCAGTGCTCAGCCGATGGCTACCGAAACATGCACGCCAACGAGAACTTCCCATTCTGCTCACCTGGGACTGCAATCAGACACGATCAATATCAACTACACCAATATAAATATGTGACCTCTTGAGCAAATTTCAACGAGGACGCAAATGGCAGGCAGGGCTGGCATTGCCTCGCATAAGGATGTTCATCCATTCTGTGAAAAACTATGTAAAAATTATGCATCCCAGACTTCATTCTTTTGATGTATATTTTGAGTTTTTTCATGATAAAAAATACATTCTCATAGAATATACAGATGAGCAATAGAAGCAGTCAGGGATGTGGTGGGGTCCTTTCATCTTCTTGTCATGTATCCATTCCCCTAGGTCCTTTCCTTTACATACATGTACGTCTCTTTTCCTCTTTTCTTCATCTTTTGTCCCCCCCCCCCCCCCTCCCCCAAGTCCCTCTTACATGTACAGTGTAGCTATGCCATTACAATCTTTACATTATTCTTTGCCGTCCCTTTCTTTCTCATTTCCATTTTCTCACCATCGGATCCCACCCCCCTTAGCATGTGCCCCCATTCAATAATTAGGGCACATTACATATCATTTATTTACAGCTAGAAGGGCATTAACTCATAGATGTAAAAATACATGAGATCAATTAATGCCCTTCTGGCTCCAAACAGAGGATAGCCTATAACACATAGAGACCATAGAGGCATAGATTCCAATTGATATTTATATTTCAGTGTATAAACCTGTCAACTAAATTAATATCTCTCAAGGTGGACTCCGATGGATGTACTTGTTTGGATCATAAAAAAAGCAAATGCCAAGGGTACCAGACAACGGTTCTTGATTAATTTCTCTGACGAGCCACAAAAATTATATTTAATTGTGTCCCAGCACTGAGTACATGTAGGGTATTCATTATTCAATGTTAACATTATTTGTGCATCCACGGAACCTCTTCTCTGACTTTTTTTCTCAATCACATCTTAAATAAGATATCCTCGAATTAGTTCTTATCTGGGGATGGGGGGGGGGGGGGGGGTGCCCAAGGAAGAAATTGCAAACAATATTTATACCTAAAGTAAATTGATGGAAATGGCACACTTTTCAGCTTTTTTTTAATATTCCATCTTTTTGCTTGAAAATTTTGGGTACAGTACGTTCATGCTCAATGAATTGTAAATTGCTTACATGTAACTGTACCTTTAAAGATACAGTATAGACCGGTAGTGGTAAAATTGCGGTTCAAGGGTTTTGGGTGAAAAATATCCATTCAATATTGTTTAAATATTGCCTTCAGAAGTTTAGATGGCATTTACTTAAAGATAAAGACCAGTTATGGTGAAAGAAACGTTGTGAAATCGATCAGAAAAGGTTGATCATCTAGCATAGATGTACTGCAAGGTCCTGGAATCATCAAAATGATAAGAAATTTGGTCCAATCTTCATAAAGTTACAAGCACTGTACACAGAAAGATGTATATGGGACTACGCACATGTGTGGGACACGTGCGTTTTTATCTCTCACAGGCCAATATATAAACTAATTTACCAAATATATCAATTAGTAGGCGGTTTCCCGGCAAATTGTTATCATCATGTATTATTCAAAACATATTCTTTCACACGATTGGTAATAAGAGCTTCCATTTCATTTTTTGAAATTGGGGCGTTACCATTACTGGTCTTTACCTTTAACCTAAATTTGCAAAAAAAACAGAAATATGCCAAAATGTTAAATGTTGAAGTGCATTTGCGATATCCAGGCCGGATAGATACATGTATGATAATGTACCAATTATATCAATTAGTAAATAGTTTCCTGGCAAAATTTGTATTATCACGTATTTATAGTCTAAACATATTCTTTCACATGATTTGTAATAAGAGCTTCCATGGAGGCATTTCCAAAGCTGTTCTTTACCTTTAAAGAACCAAATCATATTCTGCGCTTGCAGACAATATATGGACCACACATCATCCTGTAAAGTGATTCCAAGGCACCTGCCTAGCTGCGAGATGCTTATCCAACTCTGCGCATCCATCAAATTTGCAAGATGGAGATGATATTTACATTATTCATAACAAACTTGGCAGGCCCTGCCAGAAGTATCACGCCACTTCAAGAGAAGCGTGCAGGCACACGGGCTGGTTAAAGCAAGATAAAAGTCTCCATAGATTTATGATCGCTGAAAGCTGAATATATTATTCAGTATGAGCATTATTAATATGTTTTTAGGGTGAAGGTGGCATTTTAATATTTCATACACATGCCTTCCGTGTAGCATTATGAAATAACACTGTATTCCCAGGCACTGCCCCAATAATGCTTAGGAAAAAAATATCATAAATAGTTCTTGTAAAGTTTATATATACAGTGTACTGTACATGTAACCATAGAATAAGAAACATTCTCAGTCAATGTACTGTACAATGTAGATAAGGCAACTGAGGCATTCATCCCTTGTAAATTGAGATGAACTTGTACAGTATTTTATAGATGTGCATTGTACATACTGTAGCGCTGCTCTTCAGAAAAATAATATTTCTAAAACGTCAACAAATTTCTGACCTAAAGAGCACATCTCATAAGAATATTAATAAAATCATAACTATATGTACATGGACATGTATATCCTAAGAATAATATACCGCTGTTAACATTTGCCTCCCATCACCTTGTGATAGATTTGATATGTTTTTTCAAAAGCCAAATAGCTCTATAAAAAACAAGGTGCTATCAGTTCTTTACCATCAGGTACCATACATGCTATACAAAATGTAGGTGAATTTGGAATTTGAGGCAACCAGAGTTAAATCTAGTACATGTACGATGCACGTGAGGGATAACCAGCAAAAGTGCAATCTCTTTCTCCCATCAGAAAACAGCTAAAGAGCCTCCGGTGGAAAATGCAATTACTGTCTCCAACAAGCATCGTTAATCAATCTTTATTCAATTATCCTCCAACTAAAAAAAATTAAATTGATAAATTACTCTTCCCTTTTAACGCTTTTAATATATGGGGAAGAAGAAAATCCTGCATGTAAAGCGTGCTAGTGCTTTTTATGATACTGGCCTTTCCTAGTTCCATTTTCGGCTTTCATAATCTTATTTGGCATGAAATATCTCAATGAACATATGTACACTGTACATGTTTGTGTAGGTTGCAGAATAAATGCCACCGATTATAAATGCAGGCTTGGTAGTTGGCATTATATTCCTTTTCATTCCAATATATACATGTACACCTGTATGTATGAACATAAATTTCTAAGTTTGAGTACTTTTAAGGACACATATGCAGTCACTTAATTCAATGGGTTTAAAATTTTGTAAAATAAAGCTTTATAATTAAAAAAATATATAACATTTTCCAGCAAAATTTGAATTTGAATTTCAAAAAACTGAAATAATAATCATGGTTATTGTTGATTAGTTATATTTGCTTTGATGAAACACACAAAAATAAAAGTTAACATCATCATCATTGTTTAATTTTCTGTTGTTATTGTATTTTTTGTTTTTAGAGATACTTACATGTACAGTGTGAATTCAGTATGTATTTTCCTTATTTACATTGTATATCTACAAATGTACCAAGTTTTTGTCAGATCCTGAACTATATTAGATAGCACCTTTATCGATGTTTATACTTAATACAATTAGAAAGGAATATTTACTTACTGAACAAAGTTGTCAACATGTTGCATGCTGACTTCAAAGTCCTTCCCTCCAAGTTCCTGGCAGTGCAGGGCGATGAAATGGGGCTCTAATCTCTTTATCGTCTAAACAAATTGAAACAGAAATAATCTAAATGTTTGCTTGTTTACAAATAAGAATTTCATTTAATTTAATTGATAAGGGTTACTGAACAATGTTCATCATCGAAGCTACATGTACTTGTACATATCGATGAATCATGATTTTACAGGTAAAAATGCAAGATATGAATAGTACAATGCAAAATAGCCTAATTAGGAAAATAAATAAAGTTAAATCAAACTTCAAAATAAACTGTACCTTGAAAAAGAACATGACTATATTATGAATAGAACATGACTATCAAGTCTAAACATGTCATAATAGGGCACAAGATTAATGAGAAAGGGTGTGCAAGAATCAATTAACCTTTGTACATGGTGGTGAATGTAAAAAGCAATAGTTGGTTTTATAGTTTATTCATTTGTTTGGGAAACAAAGATAAGATCTTCATCCAAGCTTAAATCACAAGCTTGTTGTTTTGCTTTTTGCTTTTAATACATAACAATGACTAATTCACTGCTTTTTAATTTCCAATCCAAAAATATGGGGAAGAAAGAACTTCTTTTTTAATTGTTCAAGCCAATATTCTGTATTCAATATTAAGTACCATCTACATGTACATGTAGTTTGTATCTACATGTACATGTATATTTCTTTATGTTGGTTTTTTCTTCATCTTGATCTTTCTAAACTAACAACAATAGGTTTGGTCACTTAATGACTGTTTAGTAGCGTCACTGAAGGATTATTCAGTATTTGTCAGACCAGGATCTTGGTTGCAATTTACCAATTGAATAGCTTATTCTGACAATTTTGGTTGTTTTTTTACGACTATAATCACTCATTTGTGTCGTTCTCTTGGCCGAGATCCTCTTAAAAGCATAATGGCTGGAATTGACTTTTAATTGTCTTGCTTTTTAAACAGCAATCCCTGCACCATTTTCTGGATCATCAGATCAGCTGCCAAATGGGGGCTGGGAATTTTGCCAGCCCCTGGTGCTAAAGTAATCTATAATTCTATATATTCTACATGTACAGTATGTACTGTACCTTCTGATTTTCTCCTCCCCCCCCCCCTCTCTCTCTCTCTCTCTCTCTGAAAAAATGGAATTCCATGCTCACTTCTCACTTTTTACTAAGTCAAGAAACATTAACATTAAAAAAAACAATTAAATATATATTTGTATTTTAGTGGATTTGACTTAATTATCATACTGAGATTGACATGCCTATTATAATGAATCATTCTAAAATTTCTATTTAAATCATAATATCATGATAATAAACAGGGGGAAAACTTGGGAAATGTTAATGTTAACTTACCTCGTATAATTTGTCTAACCAGATAGACATCATGTGCACAGGCTAAGGGGATTTAAAGGGAAAAGAAAATGAAAATACAATATTAGTCAAGAGTACATTCATAGAAAAGGAGAGGAACATGAGGAACATTTTCAGAGAATGGAAACAATATGAACCATTTATCAAAATTAAACCATTTTACTATCTTTTGTCATTTTTTTTAAATACATGTACATGTAATCAGGGATATCAAACAATGAAGCAATGAAATGTGTTCACAAAATGTCTTTCACTTTGATTATCCAGAAAAGAATTTAATTTAAGTGATCTCATAATCTCATTGAAACTGGTAATTTACATCTTTGTATCATATTGACACTTTCCAAGAATGATTAAACAATGCACTTTAGTTTTGACTACAGTGTATGTTTCACTTCCTTGTTATCAAATATATTTAGACAATTTGAACCCAATAGCAGTTTTTGTTGTTATTTTATTGTTGTTTATGTTGCTTTTTTAATGTTGTTTTGTTTTGTTTTGTTTGCTTGTACATACCGGGTACATCTACATGTAAATCATGCAATGGTTGATGTCTCCTTCAGGAACTACATGTACTTTATTATAAAATGTAATGAATATGTTCTGGCAGGGGTTAGAAAATATAAAAAATATAAGTCTGAGGAATAAAAAATGGGCTTCCATGCTCACTTTTCTTTTTAGTATTGAAGTCAAGAAACATTTGAAAAAACACAATTGGGCAGGTCCAAGCTATTTGGATTGTGACGTACGGGACATTCAGAGACTTTAAACAAGAAATAACAACAGATGAAATTATTTTTATGGCTATCTTTTGGTATGAGTCTGTGGCTATTATGGGCTAGTTCATTTGTGGAAAGTTTTAGTTCTGACAAATTTTCCAATTAATTTTTATTGTAATTAATGTGCTGCGTGACGTACGGGACGCTGTGAACCGTACGTCACGCTGCACATTAATTACATTAAAAATTAATTAAAAAATTAGTCAGAACTAAAACTTTCCACAAATGAACTAGCCCATAATAGCCACAGACTCATACCAAAAGATAGCCATATTTCATATGTTGTTATTTCTTGTTTAAAGTCTCTGAATGTCCCGTACGTCACAATCCAAATAGCTTGGACCTGCCCAATTACAAACTGTACTAGATACATTAAGAATTTAGTGGATTTGAATTTTACATAATTTCATATTAATTCTTCCCATAATACTGTCTGAGAGATTGAAACATATCAAATTAACTATAAATGTATCTTTTTATCCACTTGAACTTGTACATGAAGCCAAATTATGACTGTGGTTTAATGGAAACTACACTACATGTATATAAAGCAGCCCTCTTCAACTTTGATATTTCAACAATTTATTAAAGATCCTGAGTCTCCTTGATTACACAATCTTAGACCCTGATTCAAGAAGATGACCTTTCACAGACTCCTTCCTACAGGGAAGTTCAGGTGAGTGTCATCGATCTGCTAAGAATAGACCAGACCCCCTGGACGAAACAGATCCAGAAAAATATTGCCCTTCAAAGATTTCTAGAAAATACTTGTACTGTAAGTTGATAACATTTTGGTAAAATTTTCCTAAAGTGTACCAATCACTGAAAAATATTTTGGTCTGTATACAGAAGTAGGAGTTCCAGATGATGAGCTCCAAATTGACTTTTGAGTAGACTACTTGTACATGTTTGAATGGAAAAGGGCCTTACAAGAAACCCAAGTCTGGCTTGGGTTCTGAGAATGAGAAAATGAGAAATCTGCCCAAAAATGTAAAAACTTGTTTGACTTGTTTGACAATTCCCTGGCTGTATTTGTATTGACCAAAGCTATGCTTTACATTCATAAAGAAAACCCACATTTTATTGAAATTGAATAATACATGTACATGTAACATTTGTATTTCTTTGATTGCAAAAGTCAAATCTGCATAAGCGTAAATATTAATGTTGTTCAGAACGAGAACGAGTAAAAGTATACAGCACATAAACTGAACAGTAATGAAAATTTGGACAAATCACCAAAAAACTTGTAGAGATAATCTGCATTACATGTATGTATGTAGATTATAAAAGTATTTCAATCACGTTTTAATTTTAGTTTTTCCTCTCTTGCAAGGTCAGGAACTTTCAAAGTGTTGTTTACTAGTACTGCACAAAAAGATAAAAAGAGAGAAAGTGCCCCTTTCCATTCCTCAATGAATAGGGACTGATCAATATTTGGGTCTGGACCAGCATGTCACTTCCGTCTTTGGACTAAACTCTCTCAAGTAGGGTCATTTACATTACTATGCAAAAACTAATGTTTTTCTCTCAAATTCCAGTATTTTGTCGACAGTTGCTAGGCAACAATGAAACAATCACCTCTGGAGTGTGGTATCACAGAGAAGTGACAGACGAGAGACGCATGCACACAACTCACCAAAAAAAAAAAAAAAAAAAAAAAGGCAAATAATTTTTTTTTGTGGGTCTTTCCAGTAGTGTAAATGATAGTTTTTATTTTGAAATATTTTTAATGTGTAAATGTAAGTGTAAATGGGCCTTCTGTAAATTCTTAAATACGTTCCATGGTCTGACTCAACCTTCACAAGCCACTTTATAACCATCAAGTTATGTAATACCAAACTTTGTTAAGGAAGCCTTTAGGCTTTTTAAATAGGTCAAGAGATTGTCTGAAAAGGGGGCTCAAATCCTGGCAGGTCATTGTTCTGATTTCTTTTCAAAGACCATTGATTAATTGAGGATTGGCCCTGAATACATGTGTTGTATTGAGTATGTGTTTAGAATTTGCCCAATGAAGGCTGTGTTTATCACAGTACATGTAGTTTGCATCAGCCTCATCAATTGAGAATTATAGTACTGTATGATGTGGCTTTCTATGGGCGGCTAAAAGGGCCAGAATAAATAACGGAAAATAAACAAACAATGAGAGAAATAAACAAAGATTCAGAAATAGTCATGAAGATAATGCAAAAATAAAGACAACATCACAATTTAAGATCACTACAAAAATAAAACAACTTTCGAAATAAATATATATAACTCAGGAATAAAGACAACCACAGAATTAAAGATGAATGCAGAAATAAAGAATAACCACAGAAATAAAGATAACCACAGAATTAAAGATAAATGCAGAAATAAAGACAAAACCATAGAATTAAAGACAACTGCAGAAATAAAGATAAATGCAGAAATAAAGACAAAACCACAGAAATAAAGACAACCACAGAATTAAAGATAAATGCAGACATAAAGACAAAACCACAGAATAAAGATAACTGCAGAAATAAAGACAATCACAGAATTATAGATATCTGCAGAAATAAAGACAACCACAGAACGGAAGTTTAGAAAGGTATATAACGACTGAAATTAAGTCTACTATAAAAACGATATGCCCGCTCCGAAAATTAAACTATCAAGTAGAAATATACAATCAAAAACGCAAACAAACTGACAATAAGAGGACAAGAGAGTGTGTCCTAACGTAAAAATTAACGGAGTGCGCGCACATGCACATGGCTAGCTAGCTATATAGCGTATAGCTAGCTCGCATGTACGCAGACTATGCCTCCAATCTATCCATGTACAGCGCTGTGAAGTTGGTTGGATATTCATATTCACATTCAACTTGCGAAGTTGGTTGGATATTCGACATACACCTGTATATATATTCAGATTGTGAAGTTGGATGGATATTCAACATGCATATTCGAGAAATTCGATATATGTTATTCAAATAGTCTGACGGCTTTAGCGGGGCAGGCAGCTAGTCCCACATGTCTAACACGGTCAGGGCAACCCAAAATACTTCGCTGCCCTGGCCCATATAATGGGGATTAAGAGTGTGCAATTTAAGACTATTCACGGGCAAGGAATTCCAAAAAAAGAAGAAATATACTCTATGAGTATAGAGGGCTATAGCCTATAGGAAATGCCTCATTTCTTTAGCGGGGCAAGCAGCTTACCAAAAGGGTCAAGTACAATCCGGGCAACCAAGAAATACTTCGCTTGTCCTGGCCCATATGTTAAGGATGTCGAAATCAAGGCTATTCATGGGCAAGCAATTAAAAACAATTGAAATATACTCCATGAGTATAGAGGGCTATAGAAAACGGTTCACGGCTTTAGCAGGGCAGGCAGCTAGCCCATAGGGTCAAGTAATATTCGGGCAACCGAAGCTTTTACATTAAATCATTAGAGAAAGAAGATGATTTGTTGTACCGTTTAATCCTTGTCTGAATTTCAAAAATGTTTTTGTCGGCTCCTTTTTCTTCCTACGCCCTCTTCCTTTTCTCTCCTCTCTTTGTTTGGTCGGCGTCTTTTTTTTTTTTTTTTTTTTTTGGGGGGGGGGGGCGCCCTCACCGTCCCCTGGCTTCGCGCCTGCGGTTAGATGAACAGTTTTTGATACCTTGTCCCCTCCCCCCCCCCCAGAAGCGCAATGGTTTTAGGCACTAAATTACGGTCAGACGAGTATTAAGGGGCCCGCTAAAGGGCCCTCTGTTTGGTCCAGGGGAATAGCCCCCGGAAGGTCCGGGGTTTTATGCGTTTAATTACAGTTAGATGAGCATTTTTTTATAACTTTTTTTGTTGTGACACTTGCAGTTAACTATTTTTTCTTTCTTGCTCTCTTTCTTTCTATTTCCCTTTAATATACTTTTTCAAAAAAAGTGGAGGGGGGAGGGAGCTCGAGGCTCCCGATCCCCGCCGTTCCGCAGGGCCTGACATGTAGGCATCTCAAGAAGCATATTTCTTGCCTGGCTGTAAATTTAGGAATTTGTCATTTTACAACAAACGCATACAAAAGTATAATTTACTAAAAATCTCAGAAAATTATGTCATTTCAGCACTATGTGTAAACCACCGTTATGGAATTAGAAATAAACCATGTTTGAATTTTATTTCCCCCGAGACCCCCTCCCTGATCAGTACGCCAGTGCCCCCTCCCCCCTCCGATCTACACTTTGTTGGCAACTGATCTCCCCTACCTTTCTTCTTTGTCTTTTTTTCATTTCCTCTTTCCCTTTCCCTTCCCTTCCTTCTCCCTCTTTAAGGTTCGCTGGGGAGGGGGGGGGGGGGGGGGGGGGGCAAGCTCCTTTCGGCCCCCACCCTTCTCCACACGTTGCTGGCGGGATTAATCGCAACTGATCTATCACCCCTTCTTTTCTCCCTTTTTTTTCTTCTTCTTCCTCTTTTTTGGTCCCTTTTAGCTCTCCTTTTCCTTCTTTCTCTCCTTGTTTTAGCGGGGACGGGGGAGGCAAGGGCTTTATGCCCCAACCCCATCCCGATCCGCAACTTGTTGGCGGGAAAATTGCAACTGATATCCTCCTTCTTTTCTTTTCTTCTTCCTCAATTTTCCTTCCCTTTATCTCCTCTTTTCCTTTTTCTTTCCATTTCCTTCCTTCTCTCTTATTTTTTTTTATCGGAGGGAGGCAAGGCCCTTTCGCCCCCCCCCCCCGATATCCTTCTTCCCCCTTTTCTTCTTCCTCTTCTTTCTTTCCCTTTCTCTCCTCTTTCCATTTCCCTTCTTTTCCTTCTCTCTCTCTCCCTCTCGATCTCTCTTTTTTGCGGAGGGGGGAGGGGGGTGGGGGGGGGGGGGGGGGCCCCAGTATCCGCCACTGCTCTATACTCGTGGAGTATATTTCATGTTTTTTGGAATTCCTTGCCCGTGAATAGTATTGAATTACACACCCTTAATCCCCATGGGCCAGGGCAAGCGAAGTATTTTGGGTTGTCCTGACCGTGACAGACATGTGGGGCTAGCATAATATATGTCGAATATCCAACCTACTTCATAGCGCTGTACATGGATAAATTAGAGGCATAGTCTGCGTACATGCGAGCCAGCTATACGTGGATTGAACAGCTAGCTAGCCGTGTGCATGTGCGCGCGCTCCGTTAGTTTTTACGTTAGGACACCCGCTCTTGTCCTCTTATTGTCAGTTTGTTTGCGTTTTTGATCGTATATTTCTACTTGATAGTTTAATTTTCGGAGCGGGCATATCGTTTTTAAAGTAGACTTAATTTCAGTCGTTATTTACCTTTCTAAACTTCCGTTCTGTGGTTGTCTTTGTCTCCGAAGCTTTCTTCAATTCCGTGGTTGTCCTTTTTTCTGCAGTTGTCTTTAATTATGTGGTTATCTTTATTTCTGCAGATATTTTTAATTCTGTGGTTGTCTTTATTTCTGCAGTTTTGTCTTTATTTCTGCATTTATCTTTAATTCTGTCGTTGTCCTTATTTCTGTGGTTTTGTCTTTATTTCTGCATTTATCTTTATTTCTGCAGTTGTCTTTAATTCTGTGGTTTTGTCTTTATTTCTGCATTTATCTTTAATTCTGTGGAGTGTCTTTATTTCTGTGGTTAGTCTTTATTTCTG
>JAVYIG010012287.1:0-54684 GCA_035222895.1 Strongylocentrotus droebachiensis | reverse complement strand
GTGTCGGCTGTTGTGTTGTGGGTTGGAAAGTAATAACTATTAAGCTAAATAAATGCAAGTATAGAGACAAACAAAATGGAGCCTTCAGAAACACGTGTGGTTGCTTTGGTAGTTTAATCCAGACTCAATATCCATGTGCTTTTACATGTATAATGTAGTGAACAGAGGACCTTGCATACATTCATTGTGTGTATGCATCTAATATGAATAACAATGAACTGTGCCTTAACAGCTGCAGTGCATTTCTAAGTGGCATGTTAATTTCAATTGCATGTTAGTTTCAATGAACCTGTTTTTAAACATAACATCGGCCCCTCTCTTTCAGGAGCCGACCCTACCCAAATCAGAGGCTAACGAACGAAGAGACAGAAATTTCGGTCTGGTATCACCTCTGCCTGAGCTGCAGTGCTAGTAGTTGTGGCTGTTGGTGCAATCATTTTCTACAGGACGATGATGATTTTCAGAACCACCCCCCCCCCCCAAGAAAAACATTTTTTTAAAACAATATTACTAGACCTAGATCTAAATTTCATCAATAAGAGTCTAGTCTAGACAGGTCTAATAGAAATTGAAAGGAAATGGACAGAAGCTTCCTTTTTTTGACATACATTTGTTGATAATGTTACAGTAGTTTAGTCTAATAATACTATTAGTTAGTAAACTACAGAGAAAGAGAAATTATAATATCTTATCAAATATCAACATATTTTTCATCTTGATTTTCTGCTATTTCAGGTTCTTTTCAATTGATGCATGGGGATGAAAAAAGAAGGCCTCTCCCAAGCTACGGTGTCCCGCCTTGTGAAGTCCATCTCAATAGCCATTGCCAGGAGATGGGAGCAATACATCTCAATTCCTTCAACAAGAGAGGCAGTCCTGCAGAGTGCAGACCCAACATGAATTTTATAATTACTGCCATTTCCCTGGCGTTAATATGGTCGGTGCTATTGATTGCACCCACATAGGCGTCTCCAAGCCAGTTGGCCAAACACCAGTTATTTCCTGAACAGGAAAAATAGATACTCCATTTTTCTTGGAAAGTCTGCTGGTGAGTAAAGCTGTAATTATGCCTAAATTTTGTAAACTAAATCATGTTTATACAATTTTTATTAAACAGATCTGCTGATTTTATGAAGCTGCAGATGTGTCTACAGGTACATTATGAAGTGATTTAAAATTGTTTTGTCTGATGAATGTAGGTGCAATCTATACTCAAACTTTTATTCATTTGAAATCGGCATGAGCTAATATTTTCAGCTCGATTGCCATGGCTACCAGTCACTCCTGACAGTGACTGCTTGGCCTAGACTTCTGGGCGGAACTATCTGAAAATAAGACACAAATAATCAACAGTTGATTAATTACTTTCAAATTTGGGTCAGAAGAAAATTCAAACCTACCACTAACAATTATGGACCATATAAGACTTAGAGACCTACAAACTGCAGTACAGTATAGTGCAGTAAATTTTCATTTTACTTTTTCCCTTTCA
Source organism: Strongylocentrotus droebachiensis (assembly GCA_035222895.1). NCBI lineage: Eukaryota > Metazoa > Echinodermata > Echinoidea > Camarodonta > Strongylocentrotidae > Strongylocentrotus > Strongylocentrotus droebachiensis. Next base: position 53,192 of record JAVYIG010012287.1, on the reverse strand, counting down.
CGAAGCTCATTTTGGGAGATAACATAAACAAAGACAATCTTTGGTCTAATGCTAGATTGAACTAAAATGGAAAAGTTGGGCTCTAACGATTAGGGCCTTGTAAAATCTCCATTCCAGGCTGCGTTTACATCTAGGTTAGGCCAACTGTCGGCTGGTTATCTAAGTAAGATGTAGACCTCTAGACTTGATTTTAGGGAAGGGACTAACTTGGCTATAGACTTTAACTACTTAGGGCTTTCTTAGGCCATGACATGGCAAGTACAACTTGGTGCAAGCATATTTATGAGATAGTACTGCAAGAATGTGTATGTTTGTTCTTGACTTTAAAAGAGAAACCGGTAGTCATTCTGTAAATCAATGATTACTAGTAACTGAGTGGGGAGGGGGTGCCTACTCACTGCCTACATGAAAGGCGCCTTAAGTTTTTTTTAAAGTTAGAATATGATTGACACTATAACTAAGACCAATTATCAATGGAGTAGATCTTTGATATTTTAATGAGGTATAAACCTTGTTATTTTTGTTTCAGGATGATGTTTTTCTTCAGTAAAATAAATGAAGACAAATTCCCTGATAACTGAGACAAATTCAGAGAGAGGAAGGAGAACTACTGAGCTGCTGAATATCTGACGGGTAGGCTGTACGAATAAGTTGTTGTTTGTATGCCCAGGTACTTCAAGGATGGCATTTGTTCATTCACATTTTTCAATCAATACTTTCATGTAAATGATTATGCACTCCACTTTTACCACAATGTACATGCAAGACGTTTTTAATGTTTAACAGAAATAGGTTTCAATGTGCTTCCTTTCATTCTTTTCTCTTTTCATTCAACAGACATACTTGCAAGGACTATGAAGTTCTACTTAGCCTCTTCAATGAACCAGACTCCATCTGCTGTAACTGTGACTGCATGGGGATCAAAACCTTATTATAATCCTCATAACATTAAGCTATGTAACAAACAAGCAACCATTGATAAAAAGCCTGATATGTCCTTGTTGTGTATGTGAACCACAAAGCAACCATTCACTCATAAGGATGTTTTATGTACATCAGATGTTCATTGTTTCACTGGAAAAATTGTGATTTAGAATCATTTAAGAAATCATGTTTCATGATGTGTTTTATAATATAGTGCAAGTCATGAAACACGGCTCAAAAGTAGACGATGCTTTGTTTTAAAAAAATGGCAAAAGTAATGTAACAAATACATAACATTTAATTCTAATAGTTTCAAGTAGCAGATTATGAGGCTATTGGCGCTTAATATTTGACCTTCAATTTTATAATCGTATTTATTTGTGAATTACAATCTTTTCTGTTTTAAGAAAAATAAATAAATTGAACATAATTGTTGATATGTTATATACAATATTCCTTTCATATCTTTTGATTTAAAGTGCGCATACTGTTGGGTTCATTGAATTATACATGGAAAAGTCTTGAAATAGAACAGTGAGAGAACAGAGAGGGAGAGAGAGAGAGAGATAGAGTAAAAGAGAAAGGGAACCAAATGAGAAAGAACAATTTGATGGTGAGAGAAATAAACAATGATGTGAGATAGTGTGTGTGTGAGAGAGAGAGAGAGATGGAGATAGGGAGAAAGAGTTTGGGGGGGGGGTACAGTGCCCCCTTTTTCAAATGCCCCTTTTTATATAGGAAAGTTCCCTTTTAACTTTGTCAGAAGTGCCCCTTTTTCCATAGGAAAAGTGCCCCTTCCCCTTTTCACCTCTGATAAGTGCCCCTTTAATTTTGATACGCGCCCCTTTTCCTTTGACAAGTTTCCATTTTCCTTTGCAATAAGTGCCCCTTTTTCACTTTTGAGAAGTGCCCCTTCACCTCTGATAATTGCCCTATTTAAATTTGAGAGGCGCCCCTATTAACAAATGCACATTTCCTTTTTTTTAAGTGCCTCTTTTTCATTCTCATAAGTGCCCCTTTTAAAATATGTTCAATGCCCCTTTTCAGGTGTGACATGTGACCCTTTTCACCTCTGATAATTTCCCTTTTAACAATGATACAATTCCAGCAAGTGCCCTTTTTGTTGGTGCTGCCCCCCGCTTTGGAAGTCGCTCCGCCGCCCCTGGACGTCATATTGCTCAAGTTGTCGAGGTGATGCATCCTCTCCACACTGCGCGCATCTATTGTCTTAGCCCATTGTCTTAGTGCATTGTGACGTCATATTGCTCAAGTTATCGAGGTGATGCATCCTCTCCACACTGCGCGCATCCATTGTCTTAGTGCATTGTGACGTCGCAGCTTCGGTACTGAGCATGTGCAGAAACCGTAACCATGGTGAATAATCCATGGACTAAGTTAGGCCAGGTTTAAACCATGGATCAGTTAGGCCACCTTTCGAGAAATGAAAATGACTTAGGTCAGCGGCCTAAGTTAAGCCTGGCCTAACTAAACCACGGTTTAACTTAGGCCAGGTTTAACTTAGGCCGCTTTCGAGAATACCACCCTTGGATTGTAGATAACATAAAAATAGATAAATAGAAATACCACGCAACCCGATTTATACCACTACATGATTAAGGTAATTAATTATCATGCTAATCTGAACCAAGTATACTTAATGATGAAGAGCCATGACGTATTACTTCTTATTTGAGGATTGCTCTAATACCAGACTGTTTGACGGCTTTAAGTTCTCTCCGAGGGACTTGTTAATGAGGATTAAAGCATTAACAAAGCCGGTTAGGGCACGTACGAGCGCATTGACTTGGTTTCGAACTTGGGACTTCTGGTTACGAGACGGCCACTGCTCTACCACTGAGCCATCGCCATTCTCTTCAGTGGTTGATTACTGTGTATTTCGAGCAAAGTTATACAGACACTCTTTCAAACTTAATATACGCGTTCGTAGATACAATCTGAGCATGTGTAGATAAGGGTCACTTGAACAAAATTGTAAAACCCACTGAGACTAATACATATTGCTCCGATTGTCTCATTTTCGCTCGCGTGAACATTGCCAGCACAAACCACTGACCTCTACCTCCTGTACGGATCATCGCCCATTCCCATTTATTATACGTTACGTACTAAAAGGCTGTATTGTCTGACCGTTCATGAATATTCATGTTTTTGCTTACCTCGGCTAAATGTTTGTGTGAGTATCAATAAACGAAATTAACAAAAGACTTAACTCCGTTTCGTTGACAATCAGCCGTAGACGAGAGTCTTCATGCATGGCTGATTGTGAACGAAACGGAGTTGAGTCTTTTGTCAAATCTGCTTTTTGGTACGGCAGCACCCAGTGAAAACGAATTCGTTTGTTAAAATTATGAAAATGTAAGGGCTACTTTAAGCAAACAGAACTTTGTTATTCCTCGCTCATTTTTCCTGATTGAGGTGTCATATGAAAGAGCAGAAACTCAACTTTCTAGAAATGTGATTTTTTCTTCGAAATTCAGATACCGCCCGCCAAATGTCTTTTTGGTTTCCTTCCTTCAAATTGCTTTTAATCACTCATGCGTGAAATATGCATCATCTGAGTAGCATCAACTGAAAGAGGAGACTCTAAGCTTTCCAAATATGTATCATTCATTAATCATAGTTGTGATTAAGTTATGATAGAACATCGATACTTCTCGGTTTCGTTTTTTCTGGGACGCACTGTATATAATCTTTCAAAATAATCTAAAATTCAAAATCGCGTCTTCTCTGTATTCATACATTTTTAAACACGCAATTTATATTTTAATTGTTTTATTCAAACTACTCAGTTTAACATTGTATCGAACTTGCTTTTTTACGTATTCTATATCTCAAGAGATAGATGTAAGAGAGTTTTTGTTGTTATTGTCGTACCCTTAATCCTTATCAATATAGTGTTGTGAAGTGGCAACTAGATTCATAAATTGGCGTGTGTGCGTGTGTGTGTGTGTGTGTATGTTTGTTTGTTTCCATTGGTTACAAAGCTGTTAAAATATTAAATGAGTAGGCTATATTCTTTATGGCGGAAAACATTACATTTTTGTTCGGAATATTTTGTGTAATTTACGTGTTATTTCGGGAGAATTTTGTTTTCAGTCCTTGCCAGAACTCCAAGGGGCGTTTCACAAAACTTGTCATCAGTGACAAATTACAGTTTTTGTTATAAGCTATTGTAACGGACCAGCCCGTTACAGGTAGTTATCTTGCAGAAAACGTAGAGGGCAGTAAGCTTTTGGGGCGTAAGGGCTCAGAGCGCGATTACGGACGCACCATGCGTAAAGCAGCTGTCAGAGCGTCTCAAAAGCTATAAATAGCAGTAATCGCGGAAAATTCGTTACTTCGACGCTAGCTCTCGTCTTGGTCAGGTAGCGAACTCTCCGCTTTGCTCCAGCTGAGCTAAAGTAAGGAAAAGGACTGGAAGCGAGAAATAGAGTTCCTACAAAAGGCAATACCTGCCTTTACTACTTGTTGAGATTAATACAGGTAATTGGTGTCGGTGTTAACTATGATAACGTGTTGGAGAAGTTCACTTATGTTTGTATTAATAAAGTATACAGTTAAACAATCCATCGTTTCATAACGTGTAATTAGTTGAGTCTCCATAGACTGATGTCATATAACCCTCTCATAGAGAATACACGTCCAGCTATCCAAAACACCTCTCATCTCCACACTCATATACTTTGGGAAAACAGAGCCACGTCCGGGCCCTCTAAATTACAAGCCAAATAGAAACCGCTCGCATTATTCAGGATGGCAAATTCTTCGTCAGATGACGGTGATAGAGGCAAGGGACAGGCCAGCCCTCCAGCATCCAGGACCCGTTCTAGGATGGAGGGCCGTAACACTATTTTAATCCTTGCTTCTAAATTGGTTATCAGCAGATTTGTCATTGATTTTTGTCATTGAAAAAAGGCTTTGTGAAATGGGCCCCAGTTCCTTGAACGCGTCATTTACATTTTACAAGTTTAAAAAAGCAAAGTTTGTCGTGGATATGCCCCCCCCCCCCCAACTCAGTGAATGGAGTGATACCATGCGTGTTACCAACATGTCCAGTAAAGGGTTACTTTTCACGCACCAAAGTCCGGCTCGTAGTACACAAAAATCCGACCCGTATTGACTTTACACACCGGACTTAGGGGGGTGTTTCCAAAGGAGGGAACATGCATATGCGTATCCTAAATAACACTGAGTGAGTGGGGGGGGGGGGGGGGGTGGAGGGGGGGGGGGGGGGGTGGGCGGGATATGGCCACGGTATCTTGCGCGAAATATCTTGCGGCCAGGGTCTACTACTAGTAAAGGGCCCGCTCAAGGGCCCTGGAAGCTCTGGGAGTCTAGATGCTCTCTGGTGCAATTTCAGCCTTATTTTAGACTAGTGCGTTTAATGACATTTTTTCAGATCAATTTACAAGCAATTCATCATAAATTTAAAGGTACTGTGTTTAGGTGTTAAAGCCCCCTTTTTTTAGGGAAGTTCTAAATTAGTATTATCTTTTAAATGCCGTTGGAATTTAACCTTTTCATTTTTTTGGTCTGCAAATGTGTCCCTAGAATCGGAATATAAAAGCAATGCCACTGCAGAACTTGATGATATCTTGAGACCGATAGCTACACCCTCTAGCTCTGCTTCCTCCACAATTTGTTCGTTCTTTAACTACTGTTTTCTCGGACAGCAGGCATCCTATCTCACTCAAAACGTAACAACTCGCTACCTGCTAACTTCTTGCTAACTACTTGGTCCCTCGGAGAGGACCTAAAGCCGTCGGTCCTCTGGTTGCTTACTAACATGCATTTATGCTTTCTTAGCAGTCAGGTAAAATAACCACCGCTTAAAAAAGAAATATTGCAAAAATAACTACTTGTACAAGTTGTAAATTAATGGTTGCTGCATTTCTATTACTTATTTGATCGTAAATCTTTTAGGACGGGCAAAGTGCCTTTTTTGCCATTCCTGTAATTACGCCAGTGTTTGAACAACTGTCTCAATATAATTAATGACGTGTATAACACGATCTGCGGAAGATATGAACAGAGAGGTGGAGAAAAGATGTAATTAAGCACTTCATGAATTTGACAGGAGTTTATACTGGCATCGCCACTTCCGTTTCCCATCTCTCTCTCTCTCTCTATATATATATATATATATCTTTCACGGTCTTTCTCTCTCTATCTCTCGGTCTCTCCGTTTCTTTCATCCTTTTCCCCCTATTATTCACTCTTTGTCAATAATGTTTGTGTCCATATCTATTTCGCCTTCTCTTTCCACTTCTATCTATATTATTGTAACAGGATTCTGAATAATCAAGCCCCCCCCTCTCTCTATACTCCATATCTTTATTCAGATTTAATCATCTATTTCTCTTTCTCTCTCTATTTCTCACTTTTTTTTCTTTTTTTCGCAGTCGGTTACACAATACACTCTGAACTCTAGTTGACTTCCATTACACCTAATTCTCGTTCTAAAAGCATAATATCCTCTCGAAGCATCGAGGTCATTCTGTTCACAAAGCAGAGCCTGTCCCATCTCTGAAAATAATGATGACGTCTCCGACTTTTTTTAAGTTGGAGTAAACAGAAAGCCAATTTCTCATCAAATTATTATGGGATAACGTGTACCCGTTCCTCATTGTACTCAAAACTAATAACCTACAGTAGCAATAATATGGCGTGTCACTGTATATACCTACCATCCATCATCTGTCAAATAGCATTTTAATGTACTCCTATTGACATGATTGGTGTAGGCTGCTGGAGAACGATGCAAAAGGTAATCATACTGAATCAGTGCGGAGAGAGTGCATAGTGTTTTATTCTAGGACACAACAAAAAAGAAATCTTAGACACCATCAGGTTCTTGACGATAGCCTCACTACATGTACTTGACGTCTCCAGATCTATACCTTCGTCTATGGTTGACTTACTGGACTGTACTGATCTCAATGCTGGATATGATTATAGAAATTAGATCTGCAACACCTTCGAAATTATTGGAGGTATCTATCTGCAACAGGTCATGTTGCCACAAAGAACTTCATACGTAAGGGAGTCTGATTAGTGGGTCGGATATGAACATTGTCGTCACCTCACCGCTAAAAAGGACATCGAAGCCACTGACATTACATTGGGTTAATGTCTTCTTTTAAGTGTGTAGAAAACTGATTATATTTTCAGTTGACCAACTTGTCTTTGTCCGACGCAAAAAAATTGACAGGTCTAAAGTTTCCATGTTACCTTATTGATTTTTACTGTATGACTGATCAAAAACCAATTTCGTCTATAGGACATGGAGCCTTGTAACGTTAGAGTATCACAACATCTGTTATTTTTGGGAGCACTCTGAAAGATTTAACCCTAATAAGGCCGGGCTATTTGAAGTCTTACTACGGCCGGGGGGGGGGGGGGCCATTATGGCCCCCCCCCTAAGATCTCGGCCGTGAAACGGCCGATCTCCGCGAAAATTTGCACGCATGTCAAGTGAAGTGTATAGAACAATATGATAATTTCAATTTTTTGAAAAAAATCCCTCATTTGCATATTTATGGTAATTTATGCAAATAACGTCATAAAATCACATTTTTACCCATAAATCCTATATTATTCATATTTAAGCATTCTTTTTCACTACATATATTCATTAGACCATTTGGAACAATAATACGACAAAAAAATTTGGAAGAGCCAGCTTATTCCTTATGTTATCTCTTGTGTTGATAATTTCTTATGTATTTCATTGTTTGTTTAACTTATTTATGTTATTGTTTTTTTTTTTTTTTTCATTTCTTCCTACAATTCAACTATTTTGACTCCCAAAACAACCACCTAAACTTTAAACAAGACCCAATAACCAATGTTTGATCTATTTTTAGGAAAAATGACATTTCCATATGTTTTGTACACAAATCACGAAAATGAGCGATTTTCGGGCTGACATGCAAAGACAAAAGGTCACGTGACCTTGTAACTATAGGTCCGATTTTTTTTTTTTTTTTTTTTCAAAGATGCGCAAGACTCTAAAGAAAAAGTCAGCGAGCGGCGAGGCGCCATCCATATGCGTTCTCGAACAATCAGAAAAATCGTGGAGGGGGGGGCCATAATGGCCCCCCCCGGCCTTATTAGGGTTAAAGGACCGCCGTAATATTCAGCACTCGAGCTTGATCACCATAACTTTGACATATCACTATTATTTGTGTCTCTAAAATCGGAATATTCAAACTACGTCACTGCAGAACTTGACGATATATTGAGGCCGATAGCTACGTTTGACCCTCTAGCTCTGCTTCCTGTACAATTTGTTCGTTCTTTAACTTCCGTTTTCTCGGACAGCAGGCATCCTATCTCACATAAAACGTGTGAAAGATCACGCGTCGCAATGGATCTCAACTTGTCCTCTTCGTTTCCTGCAATGAACATCACACGTTCTGACCATCTTGGCTGGTCGGTGTACATGTCTACAACCTTTTTCGGTCTGATGACAGTTCTTACAGTGGTCTTTAACTCGTTCGCCTTGGTCGTCCTGCATCGATGGCGCCACGAGTTCGACGACATTAGTCGAACGCTGTTTTTCAATCTTGCGATCGTAAACATGGTAAGCGGTGTATTTACAGGAGTCGTCGAAGGTATGGTGTTTTATCTTGATCAATGGCATGTTTTTGAGCTGTTCTGCTGGTTAATACCATCCGTAGGATCCTTCATGATGTTCAGTTCTATATATCACGTCGCGCTTATGAATCTTCAGCGTTACTTGGCCATTTCTTACCCATTCTGGTTTATCCGTTTCGCGACAGTCAAGCGACTTAGTGTGCTCTACTTGGTCATGGATCTCACGTTTATTGGTATTTCTTCTCCCTTTTTCCCAGTTCCAAATATGCCGTTTAATGAACTCGTGAGAAGCTGGTGTCGTCACAAGACAATCATTTTCAGCAAGATCGATGGCAGTAATATCTATATTTTCTACGCCATGTTCGGGCTGTTATATACTATTCCACTGGTGGTCCTTACCTACACCAACATCTGTCTCTTCATTATAGCAAGGCGTGTGGGTCGGCAAAGAAACGTTGTACCTGTACAACATGACGCGGATGCAGTTAACGCCAATGTAAGGACACCGGGACTAAAGGGACTTCGGACTGTTCTCATAATTACAGGTCTCTTTTACCTTTCTATCGTTCCGTCTTTCGTGTTTGTATGTCTTATGATCCTGCCGACATCTTCACTCAGTCGGCAGGGCTATAACACCATCTTCCTTATAGCCAATGCGGTTCTGATCTGCAGCTGCTGGTGGAATGTTCCGATCTACATGTCAACATGCGCTCAACTCCGTCACAGGGCTCGAGACTTATGGCAAAGGTTGAAGTGCTGCAAGAAAGCGTGATAACTAAACCATCTTGCCATTCTTCATATAAGATGAAATAAAATGGGGGAAAAAAAGAATAATATGTTTGCCCATGCGGGGAGGGCCTTGCAATTATTATTACCCCAACTTTTTCCAGGTTACCCAGTTACAAATGGGTGGAGAGCAGGGGGCACATACATTTAATTGATCGACATCCTGGGGAGGGGTCTTCGACCGATCTTTGAAATTGTTTGGGGGCACGTGCCCCCCCCCCCCCCCTCTGTGCACCTTTTTGAGAGTAATGATTAATGTCTTGAGGAAGGACGTTAGTGCCTGGTAAGGATTTAACCCTCAACCCTTGGATTGTAGATAAAATAAAAATAGATAAATAGAAAAACCACGAAACTCGATCTATACCACTACATGATTAAGGTTATTTATTATCATACTAATCTGAACCAAGTATCCTTAATGATGAAGAGCCATGACGTATTACTTCTTATTTGAGGAGTGCTTTACCATACTGTTCGACGGCTTTAACCCGTTGACTCCTATATTCTCACATTCCCGTAGGCTTAATACAGGAATCACCAGATCCCCGTATGGAATGGGTTAAGTTTTCTCCGAGGGACTTGGTAATGAGGATTAAAGCATTATCCAAAACGGTCAAGGCACGTACGAGCGCATTGACTTGGTTTGGAACTCGGGACTTCTGGTAACGAGACCACTGCTCCACCCCCTCCCGCCCCCCCCCCCACTCCGTGAACGGAGAGATACCATGCGTGTTCCCAAAATGTCCGGTAAAGGGGTACTTTTCACGCCCAAAGTCCGGCTCGTAGTACACAAAAATCCGGCCCGTATTGACTTTACACACCAGACTTAGGGGGTGTTTTCAAAAGGTGGGAACATGCGCGTACCCTAAATAACGCTGAGTGGGGGATGGGGGGGGGGGGGGGGGTTACCACTGAGCCTTCGCGCCTCCTCTTCCGTTGTTGATTACTGTGTATTTCGAGCAAAGTTATACAGACACTCTTTCAAACTAAATTATAATCTGAAAATGGAGCCTCAGGTCGTTTTTTAAATGACACTAGGAAAGGTTGGAAAACCTATGCAGATGTGTCGAATTTAATTTATGCGGTTGATCATAGATACTCATTCTACCGATTCCGCAATTTTGCATATGTATGATAAAATAATTGAGGCTTTTGCGAACAGTGAACATATTGTTGGAGTATTTATGGACTTGTCAAAAGATTTTGATACGATTGATCATAAAATATTAATTCATAAATTACAATACTATGGCGTAAGAGGTCAAGCTCTTTCATGGTTTACTAATTATCTACACGACAGACAACAATATGTATCTTTCCATAATCATGAATCATCCAAATTAACAATTAAATGTGGATTACCGTAAGGAACTATATTGGGTCCATTGTTATTTATTATTTATATAAATGATATTATTGAAACCTCTTCACTTTTAAATGTTATCATCTTTGCTAATGATACGAGTATTTCTTATTCCCATACAAACTTTAATACGCTCATAACGCGGTTAAACTTTGAATTAATGAAAATTTCTAGGTGGTTTAACTCTAATAAATTGTCATTAAATCTTAGTAAAACAAATTTCATTTATTTTAAACAGACCAACGTACATGATATAAGAAATTGTAATATTGAGATTGATGGCTTGCCTCTCATTGAAAAACAATTTGTTAAATGTTTAGGAGACACTATTGACTCTCATCTAAATTTTAATGAGCATAATTTATATGTAATATACATACATCAATACCAAGGATTATTGGAATACTGTATAAATATAAAAAATTCTCTCTGAAAGATCTATGATTATATTATACAATTCTCTAATTTTATCACATGTGATATATTGTAATATTGTATGGGGTAATTGTAGTTTAACAATAATTATTTCCTTATTTTGCTTCAAAAGAAAGCGATTCGCATGATCACTAACTCACATTATATTTCACACACGGAACCTTTATTTCAGCGTTTAAAAACATTAAAAATACAAGATATTCACATTTTTCAGACATGCATTTTTATGTATAAATATTCTCATAATCAACTACCATCTCTATTTAACAATATTTACAGTTTAAACTCAAACATTCACACATACCCTACTCGTTGTTCAAAAAATTATCACTTAGAAAATCCTAAAATACTTTTATCCCCAAATCAGTAAAACATCATGGACCAGATGTTTGGAACTCATTACCAAATTCAAAAAGGCATTGTTCATCTCTCTATTCTTTTAAAGCATCTCTCAAAAAACTCTTATATCGAAGTATCTACATAACTGATTTCAACATGCAGTAGGCAATTGTCAAATTTTTGTCACATTGCACCTCAGTTTTGCAAATTTGTTTTCTATTTCGTATTCTTGGTTTCCTTTATTGTAAAGGCTATATTTGTTTCCACTCCACTATACCACACAGAGCTACGTGGCACTTTTGAATTGAATTGGTTTGGTTTATTGAGAAATCACATCAAACAAGCAGCTCGCAGGCTGAAAATGTTCAATTTACAAACAAGCTAAAAATATAGAGAAATACATATTGTAAGTCATTGTAAGATGAAATCGAAATTGCAAAACAAAATTATACGTGTAATGTAATAATATACTGTCATGTTGAAAAATCAAGACGGTGGGAAGGAGAGAATGGAGAAGAAAAAAGGAAGTTGTTTGAGCGAAAGAGTTGAGAAAGTATTTGAAAATTGCTAAACAAACATTTCTATTACAAAAGTTGAAATTAAACATTAAAAAAAAAAAAAAACCTATTGGATGAGATGAATTTAAACCGTAAAAGTCAAAATGACAGTCTCTATTCCGTTTTCCCCTTTAATATAAATATAATGACAGCATTCATCTAGATCGAGAAAGTTGTTCAAATGAAATTAAGATGAGTATTTAAATAACAATATAGTGTCATTTCAAATTAGATATTGCACATTACATTGGAGAAAAATACCCAAGTCAAATAATTGGCAAGGGCATAAATTTGTATTAAAACATATATTATATGAAAAAAAAGAAACACTAATGACCTAATGAAACAACGGATTAAAATATGCTTACAGTTTTAGGCAGTCTGAGAGACAATTGGATAAAAGTGTATATTGCAAACGTATTATTATACCGGTTTGTTTAAAACCAAATATCTATTAATATGCATGTGGATAAGAAAGTTATATGTCTAAGAAATAGTTCAGAGTGTATTTAACAATTGCTATTGTTAATTGTAATGACATCATTCAAACAAGAAACAAATTGATATTTGAATAACAATATTACATAATTTCGTATAAGATATTGCACATTATATTAGAGATAAAAGCACAACTTTAATATTTAGCAAGGGCATACACTAATGAATTAATAAAATAATGAGACGATTTATAGACTCTTATTGCAGAGGGCACTTCCACTACACATACATGCACACACACGCATACACGTTCACGGTGTAAAACGGGGAACATGTGGTGAACCATACAAACCGATGACTCTTTTTCTTAAAGGATATACGACAAAATAAAGATGTTTTCAGATCACAATTAATGTTATAAGTATTTTATTTGGTCGTTGAGACTTCTATTTTAAACTTTGAAAAAATCGAGGACCTCTCATACTTTCATTTAAACTAAGGACACATATGACTTCAGGTACTCCTTATTATTTTCTTTGGGGACCGAGGACACACCCACTTATAAAAGATTTCCCCCTGGAAATCGAGGACACATACTGTATATAGCTTTTTATGAGCTGACTATTCTTTTTCCACTGAAACCGAGGACAAACACATTCTGTATAACATATTAATTGAGACAATTAAGGACACCACACTGTATAATATTCCCCCATGAGGACCGAGGACAAATTTCTGTACTAAAATACCAAGTAAACCGAGGACACATACCTCATAAATTCCGCTAGGAACTGAGGACCTACATTGTATGGTGTATAAGCCTTGGTAAGGAACCGAGGACACATGCTTTACTAACTTCTTCAGTGAACCGAGGACACATACCTCATAAATTCTGCTGGGAACCGAGGACCTTTGCTGTATCAGCTTTGCTAAGGAACCGAGGATACATACTGTTACAATGTCCTAGTACCGAGGACACATAATTTATTGAAATCCGTAGGAAACGAGGACACTATATGTATTTTTGTATATGTCTTGTATTACCTTTCCTTAGAAACTGAGGACACATACTGTAGGCCTATTTTAATATTCCTTGGGAACCGAGGACAATTACTTATCAATTTTCAAAGGGCTCTGAAAACATATATTTTGATGATTTTCCTAGTGACATACAGTACTTTTATGTCCAAAGGTAACCGACGAGAGGTATTGTATTAATTTGCCATTGGAAGCAAGGGTTTCTAATTAAGCCAGGTCAATGAGGTCATATGATAAAATGTGATGCTAACTTTAAAACAAAATTTCCTAAGACATCTGAAAATGTTGACCCATAAAATAATTCAGGTATACATATTTGAATGAATATGAAAACAATGAGCACGTTAAAGTAACTGTCGCCACTGATTTTCATTGTGCATTTGTGTTAAATAAAGAAGAAATAATTATTGTTTTGTCTTGTTTCTTTCTCTCTTCTCAGTACTTTTATGTCCAAAGGTAACCGACGAGAGGTATTGTATTAATTTGCCATTGGAAGCAAGGGTTTATAATTAAGACAGGTCAATGAGGTCATATGATAAAATGTGATGCTAACTTTAAAACAAAATTTCCTAAGACATCTGAAAATGTTGACCCATAAACTAATTCAGGTATACATATTTGAATGAATATGAAAACAATGAGCACGTTAATCTAACTGTCGCCACTGATTTTCATTGTGCATTTGTGTTAAATAAAGAAGAAATAACTATTGTTTTGTCTTGTTTCTTTGTCTCTTCTATATCACTACATGCACATATTAAAAATTGAGGTATTTACTACTCACTCATCATCTCAACACTCTCATGACAATTTATCCAAGATGTCAGACTTCAGATATTACAAGCCAGTGCTACAATTCATTCAAAGTCGTGCAGTACTGATGTAGGCCCTTACAAGATTTGTTTTAAGGGGGGGGGGGGATTCCCTCTTATTGTACCCTGGCATAACGGCAAGGTGAAGACCCCCCCCCCTTTTTTTTTTGGCGTGATTGTCTAATCGGCCTGGTTAATGGTTCTACAGTTATAATAGTTCTGACGACACAGCCTTAGAAAACAGTGTAAAACATTAGTTATACAGTATTTTACGTTTCTTTATAACAATGAAACAACCATTTAATCAGAAAAAGTTAAACACAATGGAACACTTAAAAGGGTAACAAAATGGTATTGGTAACACAATTCACAGGATTATCATGGTCCTACAGTAATTGCCCTCATACTACCAATCAATTGAAACCCCAAATCCATCTTTATCAACGATAATAAATCATACCTGCGGAATGTAAACTACAAAACGAACAAGGTTATGGAAAACTTGGTATTCGGTCATGAATAGAAAAGACGGCTTCATCTCTGTTTATCATGTCAGAATGCTGCTTCAATGTTACACGATCTTCTGGTACATGTATAACATTCTCATGTAACGACATTAAGATGAGCCCCTCAGATACAATCAAACAATTATACATAAGAGGTACCAGATTAAGACACTTTTAAAACAAACAAAACTTGTAAAATATTTTAAATCCCAAAGAAGATCGAACGATCTTCAGGTCCATGTATAACAATTTTCATGTAACTTCATTAAGATAAGCCCTTCACATACAATCACACAATTATACATAACAGGCAACAGATAAAGGCTGTTTCAAAACAAACAAGACTTGTAAAATCTTTTAAATCCCAAAGAAGATCGTTTGATCTTCAAGTACATTAATAACATTCTCATGTAACGACATTAAGATACAGCCAATGTAAGCCTTTCAGATGCAATCATATAATTATACATAAGAGGTAACAATTCAAGGCTATTTTAAAACAAACAAAACTTGTAAAATCTTTGAAATGCCAAAGAAGTTTTTGAATGTAAAAGTAATAGCTTAACAGTTGAATACACAAACTACATGTGTACTAATAATATGCATATATAATAGCGCATAATATAAAAGGTCGTTATTAGCTTTACATATAGATACAAAAAAAGCATACAAAAGATGCAAGAAATATTAAAATTATTAAAACAAGGAAAACTTATCAAACAATAATTATAAACAGCCTCTACGCACTTTCCAAAGCAAACTGAATCAAAAACAAAAAACGAAACATATTCTTCAATTTGATAAAAGAAATAAGATTACTGTAAGAACAGAAGAGTAATAGAATTATGATATGGGATATATAACAAATGTCATAGCTGAAATTATATTGAATAATTAAATAATAACATTTACTGAAAAGCGTTTATTTTAGAAGATTTTTGAGTGATAAGAGAGAACCGGCATCACGGCTGTACTGAAGGAGACTGTTCCAAAGGGAAATGGCCATTACAGTGAATATGCAGTTACCATAGTACTTAGTATGGGATTTCGGGAGTTGAAGAAGATTGTGCTGTTGGGGTATCAAGGCAAGTGGAAAGGTTTCGTATAAGGGTGCATTAGATCCTGAATATAGGAAGGAGCCTGTTCTCTTAAAGCCTTACAGGTGAGTAGGAAAATTAATAAACAAGCAACGTCATAAAAGAATATTTCCTAGGATTGTTATTGCAACCATGTGAATAATATTCAAGGCAAGTGACCATGTGGTATGTCTAGGCTATTTATCTTTATCATTATGCATGTACTGTACAATTATGATATAAACTTGATGCTCCATTCTTCTAAATTTTGGTGTAAGCGGCATTTGATTTGAGTCATTGGCTTTGAAGAGAAAATACATATATATTAAATGTTTACTAAGTCAACAAACTCATGCTGCATTGATAGAATTCCCTTGAAAGCAACCATTCTTTGACTTGTACAACATAATCGCTTATTTTCTACATAACTACCTAATCAAACAAGTAACTTTTAAAAACAAAAATTTAGAAAATAATCTGTACAACTGTAACAATTATTAGAGTTTCATTTGTAGATAAGGTATCATAAACTTCTTAAGGGTTTGTTTTTGTTTGTTCTTGTTGTGAGGGAGGGGAACTGGTACAAATAACTGCATCCAGTGAAAGATAAGAAGAAAGGAAGTCATTTGCAAAACAGAGAGATTCTTTCAAAAGGTTCTGAGTGAGTACATTCAATTCCAGTTTTAAAAAGGGCAACAAAATACTTGTAAGACAATCGAATTATTATCCCAATGCTTTATGAGACCTACAAGGAATTGTCTCTATAAACAATGCCATCAACATTTGTTTAATTATGTATGTACTACTGTAGAAGTGTACTAATGAAATACACTGTACAAGAAATGCTCGCTTCTACCTGACAAGGTGAGATAAATGTCACTTTCTGGGAGTTCAATTATTATATGAACATGTAACAAATAATGAATATCACAAATTGTATTACTTTGCATATTTAAGAAGAGTTTTCTTATTATTTCGCATATAATCTTTGATGTTGCGCCATGTACGGGCATTAAGTACAGGATACTTGCTCTTCAATTCTTCGATTTCGAACTTTCCTGGTAGGCGAAGTGCTAGGACACAACTCAAGGTTCTTATAGCTCTGATCTCAACTTCATTCCACTTGCGCTTTGATGTAAGGGAGGTAATTCGTTTTGTGCAGGATGAAACGGCATCTGAATGAAACAGATAAAAAAGAAACAGAAATGGTAGTTAAAAATTGGACATTAATTAGCTGATTTTTAAACTGAAATTAGCTTAAAGGCGAAATATATGGAGTTTTAGTGTGCACGATTTTTTTAAAAATGTCACCTCAGGAAGCACACTTAACCAATCTCAGGCTAAAGGCTTTGCACAAGATAATGATAGTTAATATATGTGATTACATGATATTTGACACGTTCCTCTCCCATATTTGATGCGTTTTCTAGGTTCTCTACTGATTTTATTTGTCTTTCTAAAATTAAAAAAAGCAAAAAAAGCTAACAATAGTTTAAAAGCACTAGACGTGTAGACAAAAAACAGCCGCAACACAAGAAGCTTTTGGTGGGAAAACATATGTGTATACCGTCTTTGAAAGAGTTCTAAGTGGAGAATGCTGTAGAATTAACAATGATAAAATATGCTCTTTTAGCTCACCTGGGCAGCAAGCCCAAAATGCCCCCATTAGTCTGATAAAATTGTTTGCAAACTTTGACGACCTTGGAAAATAACGTAATGGTGTTTTACTTCTTTAAAATGGGAAATCAACTCACGAGATTTTTGACGTTTGGGTTTATTTCGTTTCACTGCAAGTTGCCTCGTCTGATGTCTCTGTGTAGTTTCTCCAATGAAGTCTGCACAAAAAAACATTTCATTCAATGGTGTGATTAAAGAAAGCACAAAATTATCAATCCATGTATGTAGTTAGGAGAAAATTAAACCTAAAATCATAAATGCTCTCAAAGTAAATGCAAAAAGTTTACAATGAGAGTGAAACCCAGAAGTTATTCTATATTGATTTGCTATTCGATTTTTTTTTCTTGTTCATTGCTGTAGAAGTATCAAATTGGCAACACTTTTCATGACAATTTCGTGAGAAAAATGTGTATATACTTTTAAAATAGGCCTACACTCCAACAAGACAAGATTAATATGCAGACATCAAGCCAGATTTTAAATATATCTAATTAACAATTATGCACAAGACACATGGAGGGTTAACTGTTGACCTGTTTCAGGAGAAATGGAAGTCAGCCAATGAAACTCCTACAAATCTTTCAGACTGTATTGGTTAAATGTCAAATACATGTACATTTAAATGTATAACGTAGCAAATGAATCAACTTTGGTGACTAAAGTAACCTCAGTGACACCACCATTTAGAGAGGCATAATTGAAATAAAAAAGAAGGCATTGTAATTGTTGACATCTGATCCATAACATTAACAAAAACAGCAGCATACATGTTCACCTACCAACATCATCAGAGCTGGAGGCAGCCTCATCATTATCAGAGCTGGAAGTGGCCTCATCATCAACAGTAGCTGATACACCAACAGCTGCCCCAGGGTCATTGCTCTCTTTGATGAACACATCCAAGGCTTCTAGCGATTTTCCCCTTTGTGCTGCAAGTTTGTCCCTTTCCATGAGGAGAAAGATCCTGGACAACAAGGTAACCTGCATTACTGGGTCTGGTAGTTGGTTATATTCTTTGTGCACTGTTATATTGTACCCCATGAAACCTGCAAGAAGGTCAACCTGATCTGGTCTCAGAGCCAAAAGCTGTGCTGCAGTAGCGACCTGTTTCCTCAACACTTTTGAGCAGGGGGAATGTGGGTTCTTCAGCCCAGCTTCGATAGATATTTTCCTCATACAGTCTGATCCTCTGATGTGTCCATTACTCTGGTAATTTGCCCTAGCAAACACATACTCATTGGTTTCTGTTACAAGTTTTTCTCTGGCTACAATGTGGATTTCCAATCTCTCCTTCAATGTTGGTGTGAGCAAGATAGGCACATGCCTCCCTTCTTTCCCTGTCACTTCCACAACATCCATCATTCTACATAGGCTTTGTTCCATCTTTGAGAGATGTTCGTACTCCTCGTACTGTCTCTGTTCCGTGGCCTTACAGCTTCGCCTGTACTCTGCTATTTTCATCTTTGAGACTTGTCCGGCCCTTCTGCGGTTGAACATCATAAGCTCACAAAGAAGAACCTCATTCAAATTGTCCCAGGCTTTGTTACTAGTGGTCTCATCTTGGCACATCTTCAGTGTGTTTATTTGCTCACTTCCTTTGGCTTCTAGGTAGTTCCTCATTTTCACAATATCCTCATTTGTGGGCAGAACCTCTCGGTCGATCTTCTTCGCTTCATGAAGTGTGCGTAGGGCATGTTTTGATACAAAAACATTCCAGTTGGAATCGCACAGGAACAGGAAGTCAACTGCTTCGCTGACACCAGATTTGTCTCCTCCCTCAAGGGCGACGCTTTTCAAGATGACTGCCAATTTCTTCAATGAATGCCCAAGTTTGCGGGCCAAAGATGGAACTTTGTAGAAATGTGTCTTTTCATCAAACTCAGCAACACCATGCACTGCTTTGCAAACTTCCTGAAACTTGCTGGGACAGAGGAAATCTTGAAGAGATGCATTCGGTTTGCCAACTTGCTTTCTAAGCTGCAATAAGAGCCTCCCTAATCCTCGTAAGTTTGCACGGATGTAATTGTGTTGGTCCTTCAATACCTTGTCACGGCCAACGTTCATGTACTCTCGCTTTGCAAATTCCTGGAGCAGTTGGTCACTTTTGCAAACTTGAAACACTTGGTCCCTCTTCATGTCATTGAATAATTCATTCACAGCCTGACTTATTCCGTTTGGGGGTGCCTTCAAGAGATCACTATGTCGCAAAATTCCGTTCCTCTTCCCTTCTACCTTGACCGGCTTTTCTTGACACTCATGCCTCCATAGATCTCGGCGAAGGTAGTATCCAAAACAATATGGGCAGGGGCCGTATTTGTCAGGATCTGCATGTTTTGATGAACGATATACAACTATGAGACTGCCACTCCTTTTTCTGAACACTTCACAATTGTGACGATGATTTCCCATATTACGAAGCCTCTTGAGATGTTGCTGTCTAGCTGTTTCTGTGAGTGACATAAATTTAGCGACTTCAGTCTCTTCTGCATGCTTATTCTCCAAGTGTCTTGCAAGTTCGGAGAAGAGGCCAGAACAGTAGTAACAACATTGCTTTTTACTTTTATGCCCTGCATTCAAATTTGTCATTACTGTTATATCATGTGACTTAGCCCTATCAAATAACGTATTAGTAGATGTTACATCATCACTTGATGTTGGTATGTTCTCTCTTGTGTCATAATCCTTTATTTTTGTTACAGTTTGAGACACATCACCCCTTGAAATCACTGGTGTCTTCTTTTCTGAGTAGGTGGAACCAACTGGATTTCTACGCAAATGGTTCGAAAGTAGCAAATGCTCACTGTCACTCCCAGACTCACTGTCGGACTGAGGTGCATACTCACTGTCACTGTCTGTCTCGCTGTCTGTCTCACTGTCTGTCTTGCTGTCTGTTTCGCTGTCGGACTGAGGTGTATAATCACTGCTACTGTCTGTCTCATTGTTTGACAGAGGTGCATACTCGCTGTCACTGTTGTTACCAATGCTACAGAGAGATAATGCATGGAAGTCCCCTGGAATCGGAATGGGACTGCCAAGAGTGACATAGTTATTAGGTACCCAAACTGAGGAAGACTCGACCCCATCATATCCATCAGATACGTTATCAGCATCATCCTTGACTGCCATGCCGTCTGTAGATGACTGAACAATATCGCCCATAACAATCATGCCCTCTGCAAATGTCTCAACGGCATCTTCAATACTGGTTATGACCTCTGTAGACAGCTCAACAGCATCCCCCTTGGCCAGCATGTCCTCTGTAGACCGCTCAGCAGCACCGCCCGTGACCGTTATGACCTCTGTAAACTGCTCAACAGCATCGCCTGTGACCAACATGACCTCTGTAGACCGCTTAACAGCATCGCCCTTTACCGTCATGACCTCTGTATACTGATCAACAGCATCGCCTTTGGCCAGCATGCCTTGTGCGGACAGACCAGCAGAATTTTGTTTGGCCATCTTGCCTTCTTTAGGAGACTCAGTAGGATCAGCTCTAACCTAAATATAACAAGCAGTAGGAAAACAAGACAACAACAAAATCTAATTTAATTAGACGTTTCATCTAAACAGGTAGATGTTTTCACATATGACAGGTGAACATATTATCTGCATACTTAATACATGAAATATCTTTAAAACACACAAATAACCCCATTATTTATGATTGTTAAGCAGTCCACAGATAATAATTAGGCTCTAGCTGCCTTGACCCAAGATAGTATCACCTTTATCCATCTGAGATTTATTTAGGTGACCAACACAGGCATGTGAGAAATAATATTTAAAATCCCCAACAGATTAGATCTTGAGCTTAGAATACTTGTGGTATTGTGAAAATTGTAGCAATGAAGTTCAGACATTTATATTGTATAGATACATACATTTGCTCGAAGCTTAGACCTGTGCTATTTCGTTTTGTTTATCTATCGGACTAGTTCCATTATTACTAGACAACCTTACGTGAAACTTCACCCCAGGAAATGACTTTTTTATTCTGAGAGATTTATTATATTCTTGCCCATTAATCTACAAGGATCCCTACCAAAGTGTATAAGAGAGGCAAAAAGTAAGAATAATGTACAGTTTTTCAGCATGACATGGGCATCGCTATTTTCTTGATAACGTGATATACCATGTGAAGTCATTTATCAATTAAATGTATTCAAATTTATGAATGCTTTCTTCCCAGGTGTGTGTGGTGAGAAAGCATTTCATTCACCTGCTATTATCCTTTGTACTTCAATTGCCAGAACGCAAATTGCATAAATAAGTTTGTGCTCTTCCGGGGTAAAGGTTTCTCATAAATGAAATAGATTTGTCAACTGCCATATTTTAGTATTTTAAAATTGTTCCCCTGTAATATATTCTCTTCTCAGCTATGATTTTCCTCATTGAAAAGAAAAGGTTTTGTTAATGATTTAAAAAGTCTTTCAAACTAAAGCTTGGTGAATGAAACATGTACAACTTCACCTGGTACGTCAAATTTTCAAGAAAATGACTGCTCCCATGTCATTCTAAAAGGCATCACGTCATGCCAAGAATATCTCCATTTACATATATCTTTTGTACAATTTTGTAACGAATATTGTACATCAAAGGGCAGGAATACATCTCATCAATTATTCAGAATACTTACACTTATTATTCAAGTTGGGGGAGGTTTCTTTTAACTGCTGGCAGTTGAACATTATTCATCCGCCTTACATTTAGAGTTTCCCATCTTTTTCTTTTGCACATTATTTTGCTTTATCTATAAAGGACAATTCACTGACCAAGGATATATGAACTTCGACCGGGTAAGACCAATAAGTCTAGTCAGGTGATATACACATACATTTAGTTATTCATGCAGATATATACAAGAACAAGTTTCATTCTATAGCACCTCGAGGTATTACCTCTGACCTTTGACCTCAAAATTTAATTGTATAATCTTCATAAACATGTATATACATACATGTGCTAAGCTTTATGACATAGGGATGAGTCTTTATTGGTTCTGAACCTCCCCCCCCCCCCTCAAACAAAAACAGTTTTCAGGGCTAGTGAACCAAGTCATATCTGGGCAACATGATGTAATGTGCCTAGTGATTACTTATTAAACACTTGACTTCAAAAGCCTTGTTTTTCTTTATGTTTATGGAAAAACGTACATGAATGATTGGACTGCCATACATATATGGATCCTACCCGCCCATGTCAATGAGTCAAATATGCGATTACTTACCTGATGTTCGAGGAGCCATCTAACATCATTATCCTCATACTGAATTTTGCATTTTCCTGAAATTACAAAAGTGTTCATTGTTATCCATAAAGACTAAATTGACATCCCTTACAAACAAAGCAATCTTAATATGAAGAAATCTATTAGTTTCTTTCTCACCACATCAATCATAAAAAGCCGTTTAGGTATTCTGCTTTTATATAGGAATATTAATAATAATCCCACTAGAGATTAACAACGGTGGAATATGTAGCTCTATTTACCTTTGAAACTTCTCAGCCTGTTGATTAAATCAACAGAAATAAATAATTTTTAAAGGTAGCAGTACTCATTACACATCCTCCTCAATTTAAATGTTATGCAATGTTTTACATTGATCAGCTGAAAATATAAATAATACAAAAATAACGGGGAAGGGGGGAGGGGGACAAAAACTTTTGATAATTGTACATCTTTTGATATATAGATTAAAAATCACTCTTGAACTCATAAACACACACTTTTGCTCTGACTGAATTCTTGCACTATTCAAGCTAGGGTATTCTTTTTGCAGGTGCTAATAAACAACCGTTAACTGTTGATAGTTGGCATTAATTGCTAGCTCCTAAGATAAACAACCTTAATTACGAACTTACCATCCCTGATGTCAACAACCACGCCACCGTAATATAATCCATTCGGTGGCCAGAGTGCCAACACTCTTTGCTCCATAGAAAACTACAATTATGAATAAAAAATAAATAAATATTTTACCTTTAATACTTAAAATAAAATAAAAAAAGAATTTATCGTTATGTGCATGTGATGGTAACAAAACTTATACTTGTAGGTTCTTTGAGACAAAAAATAGACCCTTTGGGATACTTTTATCTGATAAATTAATCAAAGGAAAAAAACTAAGCTTGGGTGTGAACTGCAAAGTAGACACTTCTGAAGGAAATTGATGTCACTGTCTTACAGATATTCATTACAAATGACGAGAATGTCATGTTTATCGAGAAATGATAAGCAACAAATATGGGCTCATGCAGTTTGATGAAAGATATGCATTTAATCAAAATGAAACAAAACAAAACATAGTTAATAAGGTTATATATGCTATTCTCTTCAAACCATTTAATTACCAAAGAAAAAACAGTTTATGATGGTCTTAAAACTTCCCTTCATATACTTATAGTCCTAAGAATTTATTTAGACTCCATGAATATGCATTACATGAATTAGGGTGTTTGGGACCACTTAAAAGGGAGCTAACTTCAACTTGGCCGGAGATGGAAAACTCGATCGGCAATACAAAGTTTAGGAAAACAAGCTTAACCACATAATATCATCTATTCCCATGACGTTATAACATGGTACTTACATTGCTCTGGTTGCCTTCCAACCTCCTCTTCAACATCATCGTCGCCATGGCAAGCCCAGGGGCGTGAGACACTTATTTCAAGCAGACGACGTCAGGGCCGGCCCGCATGCGAGCGGCCCGCACCCTACACTCGGCGCCAGGACCGGCGGTGGGCTTGCCTGTTGCACTAGCTAGCAGCGCTGCAAGAGATAGCGCACAGTGATGGCGCGTAACATGATGCATGCTGGGACTTGTGTTTCATGTGATGTGCAGGGCAGTGCACAACTTGGGACTAGGGCCCCGAGGTTCACACACACATTTTTTAGGCGAAACTTGAAGTCCTTGCAGATTGTGTATAAGTAACACACTCCGTAGGACCGAAACCACTTAATTGATGACTTTCCTCTTTTCAGTGTATTAGGATTATACAAGTCATACAAAATTATCCTTGAGTACTCTCTTTGAATTTTGGGACCGAGGACGTCCTCGGAGAAACGAGGACGTCCGCACTTCGCTGTCTGTCCTCGCCATGAAGGTCCTATACTTATATGTGGTCGCGTTTTCCACCATGGGTGCACGCACACACACACACACACACGCACACAATATATACTCATACACAAATATCGTTTAAACACTTTTTCGTTTTAAGTTTTACCTTAAGATTTTTTTATTTATTTATTGTTTTTGTTTTGATGCCGCCATCCTTGTAAAGCTTTAATTATGATTGACTTTTCCAACAGAATAGTTCGGATACATATATTATGTAAAAAAAAAATTTGACATGAAGAAATTATTATCGAAAATAATATCGCTCGTGATATTCGTTTGTCTCGCAATGTGGTCAATAAGGAATCTAAAAGATCACGACGTTTTCGTATGCTACTGCGATACTTCGTCAGGTGATAAAAACTATTGTAAGCAAGGGTCTTTTATACTTTACGGGAGGACCGGCGGATCGAGCGGTCTATAATTCGATCGATAATTGGAACAATAACGCCCAATGCCTATTGGTCGACGCACACGGTGCTCGACCAATCACCAAGGCCACTGGTTCGGCCGCTGGTTCGGCTGATGCACCAGGCCTATTGGCCGACGCATACGGTACTCAACCAATCAACGGGCCGCTGGCTCGGGTCGTCTGCTGAGTGGAATCGACCGTTGTTGGCTGGCAGGACGGCGAGTGTCATGGCGGCGTATCGTCCGCATCCAAAATTCGGGGATATCGATCCCGTTGTCTCTGTTGAAATTATTAGGAATTATAGACCGCTCGATCCGCCGGTCCTCCCGTAAAGTATAAAAGACCCTTGCTTACAATAGTTTTTATCACCTGACGAAGTATCGCAGTAGCATACGAAACGTCGTGATCTTTTAGATTCCTTATTGACCGCATTGCGAGACAAACGAATATCACTAGCGATATTATTTTCGATACTATATCCGCAATGAGTAATATATTTAGCATTGAAGAAATTATTGTTTGTATATGTTGTATAATACCTAACATTTACATGTTCTTTGTTATTCAGTTATATTATATTTGAAAAAATGCAGAAATAAAATCAAAATCAAAATCAAAAATAATCTAAAATTAGAAATCGCGTTTTGTCTGTATTCATACGGTTTAAACATGCAATTGATATTTTAATTTGTTTTATTCAAACTACTCAGTTTAACATTGTATTAAACTTGCTATTTTATGTATTCTATATCTCAAGAGATAGATGTAAGAGAGTTTTTGTTGTTATTGTCGTACCCTTAATCCTTATCAATATAGTGTTGTGAAGTGGCAACTAGAACAATTAATTGGTGTGTGTGTGTGTGCTTGTCTGTTTGTTTGTTTTCATTAGTTACGAAGCTGTTAAGATATTAAATGAGGAGGCTATTTTCTTTATGACGGAATTTACGTGTTTTTTCGGGAGAATTTTCTTTTCTGTCCCCGCCAGGACTCCAGGGGAGCGTTTCACAAAACTTGTCATCAGTGACAAATGACAGTTTTTGTTATAAGCTACTGAAATTCTTGCTTCTGATTGGTTATTAGCAGATTTATCACTGTTTTTTGTCATTGAAAAAAGGCTTTGTGAAACGGGCCCCAGTTCCTTGAACACGTCATTTACATTTTACAAGTTTAAAAAAGCACAGTTTGTCGTAGATATGGCCACAGTATCTTGCGCGAAGTATCTTGCGGTCGGGGTCTACTAGTAGGGCCCGCTCAAGGGTCCTGGAAGCTCTGGGAGTCTAGATGCTCTCTGGTGCAATTTCAGCCTTTTTTTAGACTAGTGCGTTTCAAGACATTTTTTTCAGATCAATTTACAAGCAATTCATCATGAATTATACAAAAAACCAAATGGAAATTATTGACATTAGGAGTATAGCCATAAGGAATAATGTTTTGTTCTTCGAGATTTAACAATCACCTCTACCTGTTGACCAGGGGCAGTGGATCGTCTTTCAAAGTAGGGGGGGGGGGCACTGGGGCACTTTTTGAAAAAAGGGGCACCTACAAAGGGAAACCTCAAAGCGAAAATAGGCCTATACCATTTTTAGTTATTGGTAGGCCCTCATATCCCTACATTGTGATTAGATTATCAGGGATGATTTTATTGTTTGTGTATCTCTTTACATAGTCCAAGATACTGCTTAAGCATCATACGTTGCAGTTGGGTGTGATGGTCTGAATATTTATTTGTGAACAAGCGAAGCGAGCGAGCATCATTTTTTAAAGATTTGTGAAGTCTCAGTGCGAAATTACCTTTTATAAAGAGGAAAAACAATCCTAATCATGAAAGACTGAAAAGATCTTTAATAAGAAATAAAACTATATTAACTTAAAATGCGAGCGAGCATAGCGAGCAGGCTTTGGGTGAAATTGAAGAAAAAGATGGCACTCAATTAAAAAATGATCAGACCAAAAATGTTTGTGAATAGTTATTTTTATTAAGATAATATTTTCAGGCAGATTCTGAAGGATATAAATATATATTTCATCATATTGCAATTAAAAGGTTGGCTGTACAAGTTCAGCCAGAAGGCATTAGACCACACAGCGATAGAACGTAACAAAATGAAAGAACAATTAATTACAAGTATATCATGCCGCATTAAACACATACGTTTAATGATAAGTTTTGAACACTTCGGATCGTAAGTTGTGTAATACAGTATAACCTGTCTGTAAAGACCACCCATGGCAGACAAAAAAGTGGTCTTTATAGGCAGGTGGTCTTTATCTACAGGTTCCTTTAACACATGTTTCATCGAGAAACCATATATTAAAGGGAAACAAAAACTGTGGTCTTTGTAGACAGGTGGTCACTAAAGCAGGTTTGACTGTACATCCATTGTCATGTTCGCACATTTCATTAGGTGACACACAAGGCTACTGAAAGAGATTAAAAGAAATTAAAAAACAAAAATTGCGATAATTTTCTATATTCTCATGTTTGGAACACCGGCACAACAAGAGATGAATTCAAATATGAACACATATAGATTTGGGATCAAATAAATAGACATTGTTGTTGCCCTTGATGTATCCATGTTGCTATGCTGTAGTCAAACTATGAACTTCAAACTACCTAAAAACACAATATTTTTTGATGTGATCGGTATACTTTATTGTTTAAAGTTGATACTCTAAGACAATCCCAAATACTGAGATAATTACATAAATAGAAAGCTTTTAACCCCCATAATAACACCAAATGGTGTCCACCCGACAAAACAAGTTTAGAATAATGAATTTATTCGAGTAAACTCTACCAAAATATCTAAGTCTGAAACCCGTGCACGTAGAGTCGGGCCTCTATCCGTGACGTCACGAACGGGAGTCATGGGCTCAGTGAGAGTGAATGGCAGTGATATCCCTATGTAAATGCTATCCTGTCAGAGCTTAGATTTGTTGTTGTTAAGGAGTATATTTGATGGATTTTCTGTTTTCATTTGAATGAAGAATAACGAAGCAACATTTTCCAGCCGCTGATTTCTTTTCATATCCTCATATTCACCTATTTGGTAGAGATTTAAGACGAGTTTACTGCTTAGGAATTAAAGTTAAATCGTGCACTTATGAAT
This sequence comes from Strongylocentrotus droebachiensis, assembly GCA_035222895.1. NCBI lineage: Eukaryota > Metazoa > Echinodermata > Echinoidea > Camarodonta > Strongylocentrotidae > Strongylocentrotus > Strongylocentrotus droebachiensis. Next base: position 24,978 of record JAVYIG010012287.1, on the reverse strand, counting down.
AGGCGGATGCATTATATTGTCATCAGATGTACATGAGCAGTTTTGTAAAACGAATAGGTCTAGAACTATGATAGTACTTATCATAGATGTGTGTGACTGCCTCAAAAAAGGATACAGTACCAGTTAAACATTTTATGTTGTAAAATATCAAACTTGAACGAGATCATGCAAGCGCGCTTCTTCTATAATATTTTGGCGAGTGATGCGGCTCTTGCATGAACGTTCGTGGAGCGAGCAGAATCGAGAGGTAAGACCAAGCCGCTGCTCTAGGCGCTGCTTGCTTGTGATGGAACGTACGTGCGCTATATGTTTATCGGCAATTGCAAGAGAATGAAAGCGACGTTGCCAGCTAAGAAAAACAGCTAACAAAGACTTGCTCCTGACTACCGGTGTCAGAATTGGTAGATGAAGGATGTTCAGGGCCAAGGAAGGCGAAAGACATGGGAAAAAGGAAGAAGAAACCATCGGGAAATCGCTGTAGTGTATGATAATGAACTGTGCATGGGTAGACAGCTACTGTTCACTCCGTGCCTGGGCCGATTTCAACACCAAAACAAAAATTACATGGTGAAAATATCGACTAATAGCACATCGTTGGCATGTATATGTCATAATTTTTAAAAGGGGAATTGATATTAATACTATGAAGTACTAGGGGAAGGTAAAGAATTGTACATAGAATTATGATTTATTAGACTTTTCAGCCTTTGAAACAAAAATATGCAGAAAATCGTATCACTCTGCACATGTTTGCTATGGAACATCCGGGTACGTGAATATAGTCTCTCCCGGACGTGAGGTCATAAATAGTAGACCAGCGTCGTGACTGATTTTCTATGCAAAGAGAGGCGGATATTTTAAACATTTCAATTGAGGATTTCGAGTAGACAGAATTTTTTGTGATATACTAAGTAATTGAAAAACTTAAAAATAACATATACTTGCCGTAGGTAACAAATTAAGGGACATTTATTTGCTTAGAGTATCAACTTTAAAGACAGCGTTTGTCCAAAATCTAGAGTCTTAAGTTAGATGGTGAAGATTAATCAGTTACTGACTTTGGCCTTGATGGTTCGGCTTTTACTAAAAAGTCGGGTCGAGAAGAATCACCACGGAAGGGGCACGTTTTTACCCTCCTGAAACAGCACACTTGAAAACACCATACACAATTGTTGTGGCTAATTTCGGCCAGGGCGACGCGCCGCGCTTTACCACGACCAAGTATATAATAAAAGCCGATGGTCCGACAACCGAATTAAGAAACACATTGGCTTCTCAGGTAGGCTTTACAACACTGTAACGGTAGATACATCACTGTTAGTTATTAAGGTTGCGTTACAGTTTTGTAAAGCTTCAAGAAAGGCCCGTTTGGGAATAGTTATAAAGTGTCAGGTCATCCCCATATGAGATACGATTGCTATGCCAGGCAATCTCGCAGCACTTCCACGTTTTCCACAGCTCTAGCGCCCTCTGACTGACTAAGGAACTGGTTGACATGTAGACGGGAACGTTCCACCAGCAGCTGCAAATTAGGACCACATTGGATATAAAGATGAGAATGTCGTAGGACTGTTGACTCAGTGATGCCTCCGAGGCCATTGCAGAAAAGGTCACAAACACTGGAACGACAGACACATAGAAGAGACCCGTGATGATTAAGACAGTACGAAGTCCCTTCAGTCCCGGTGTACTTGAACCAGCGTTGGTTGATTCCTGGTCATTTCGTACGCCTACGGATACAACATGCTGTTGCCGCCGACTGGCCCGGGTAGCTATGACCAAGAGACGGATGTTCATGCAGGTTAGCGAAACGAACGGGATGAGGAACAAGATCCCAAATACCGCGAAGGTAATGAAAGCACCCTTGCCCAGTGTTGCGCCATCGATTTCTATATAATCTATAGATCTGTGCCTACACCAGCTTCTCATAAAGTTAATGGGAATCCGGGACCGGGGGAAAAGACAAAAGAAATTCCAAAGAAAAGGACTTCCATGGATATGAAGAGCAACGTGAGTCGCTTAACTGTGGCGAGACGGATGTACCGGAATGGGTAGCAGACGGCCAAGTAGCGCTGCAGGTTTATGAGAGCTACGTGGTATGTCGAATTTAACACCATGAAGCTATATGCAAATGGGACGTAAATGCAGGCAGCAGCAGAAACCGAATTTTGGCTGCTGTACATGCATTCGAAGGCACCGACTAACACACCACTGACTAGATTTGCGATGGCTAGACTGCGGAATTGGATGCGACTCACATCATCAAACTCCCGGCGCCATCGGTGCAGGACGACCAAAGCAAAGGAATTGAACACCACTGTTACAACCGCCATTGCACCGAAAATTGCTGCCTGTATGTAGTCAAATAACACAGGCTCAAATAAAGTGTCATTTAAGGAATGAAGTGAGGAATGTAACTCCATCCTTACTCGAGGTCTTGAACGTCAACGAATAGTCTTAGAGATGTTCTGCACCTTGTGCTGCGGTGTTTCAGTTGTGGCTGCGTATGAAGTTGATACGAATATCGGGAACCCTGTTTACTCGTCACTTTCGTTGTCACTAAAGTGTAACTATATTCACAATACTATACTTCTTTATTAAGAGATACCAACTAAATGGGGTTGCGTGTTCAAAATAAATTACGATTTCGATTAATTCGGCATTGCAGTTTATTATGCACTCGTCCCAATAAGTACCACCGCCCCCCAAAAATAAAAAAAATACAGCGACGTCCATTTATTGGTTTAAGTGCACCAAGTAAGGATATAATTTCCATCATTAGTGCGTATTATTCAGTCGAAAATGCATTACGAGACAACGAATTTCGTTGAAAATGTAGCAGGCGGAAGTTTTTGGTTAACGTGGCTGAAAGTATTAATGATTGTAGACGTTTTGAGAGAGAAATGGCGAAAGAGAAAGAGAGAGAGAGAGAGAGAGTAGAGGAGGGGGGTGAGTGGGGGAAGCGAGCAAATAGGGATGATGTGTGTGTGTGTGTGTGTGAGAGAGAGAGAGAGAGAGAGAGAAAAAGAGAAAGAGAAAGAGTATGATAGTTTTATTTCAATTGAAGTGGCTTTCCATTGTAATACACTGACCATGACAAGAAGATTTTCCGTGATACATTATTTTAATAGACTCAAATTTGACCGAACGTTTTCCTTGCATGGCGGATCGTGTTCTACATGATGAGTGAGCCATTAATCGCTTATGGTTTATTAGTCATATGCCTCAATTGTCCTAAGTTCTATTGATTCGATGAGACACATGTCACACATCCTAAACGTACTAAGATGGAGGATCAATAATATTGTGAATGGATAGAACCTTTAAAACGTCTCATTTGCACTAAACGTCCATGGCTCCGTGATTGAATGGTTTGATCAACAGCCGAGACAATGTGACGAGGAGCGTCCTGAAAACATTGTTACGGTCCTCTCTGTGGCCATATACAGCAAGATACTTTATGGCAACCTCACAGGCATTTAAACTTGTGCCAGAGCTCTACCGCCCTCTAGCGGACTGTAGAACTGGTCGATCGACGTGTAGACGGAAACATTCCGCCAGCACCTAGAGATTATGACTACATTGGCCACAAAGAAGAGGGCGTCATAGCCTTGTTGATTCAAGGATGCATGCTATATCATACTTTATCACACCCTCTCAAAGCATTTCAACTTTTGCCAGAGTTCTAGCACCCTCTAGCAGACTGTAGAACTGGTCGACGTGTAGACGGGAACATTCCACCAGCAGCTGGAGATTATGACTGCATTAGCCACAAAGAAGAGTTTGTTGTAGATGTGTTGACTCAATGATGCATGCCATATCATCGCACCCTCTCAAAGCATGCCAACTTCTGCCAGAGCTCTAGCGCCCTCTGACGGACTGTAGAATTGGTCGACATGTAGACGGGAACATTCCACCAGCAGCTAGAGATTAGGACTGCACTGGCCACAAATAAGAGGGCGTCGTAGCTTTGTCGACTCAAGGATTCATGCCATATCATTGCACAAACGGTAACGAACAAAGGAATGACAGAAACATAGTAGAGACATGTGATGATGAGGACAGTACGAAGTCCCTTTAGTCCCGGCGTACTCATCTTGGTGTTGGATGATTCCTGGTCTCTTTGGACAGAAGCGTGCCTTCGACGACTTGCTCGCCTAGCTATCAGCAGGAGTCGGGAATTAATGAAGGTAAGCAGAACGAATGGGATAATGTATAACGTTCCATATATTGCTAATTGGATAGTGGCGTGTGTGCCGATATCCATTGTGGTGTACTCATCTGGGGTGAAATTAGGCACGGAATTATGGTGACACCAGGTTCTCACGACTGAATTGAATGGGAAACCTGGAATAGGGAGAAACTGGAAGGACATGCCAAGTAATGCACATTTCATAGCAAGGAGGAAAAAAACGAGTCGCTTTGCTGTGGCTAAACGGACATACTGGAATGGGTAACAAATGGCTAGATACCGCTGAATATTCATGAGTACCACGTGATAGATCGAACTGAATACCACAAAGGAACAGACGAATGGGATGAAGTGACAGGCTCCTTCAAAGACATAACCATGTCCGAGCCCCATGACCATCCCCTCGGAAACAAAGATCGAAACACCGCCAGCCAGGTCTGCAATCGCGAGACTGCGGAAGAGAAGTCGACTTATGCCATCGAAGTCGCGACGCCAGCGATAGAGAACAACCAAGGCGAAGGAATTGAAGACGATTGTAAGGAATACCATTACACTGAAGAAGGTTGCTTTTATGTGTTTAAACAATGCAGGCCCATCAGACAAGGTGTTGTTCATTACGGGAAACGGAAATGAGAATTCGGAATCCATCTTGATTCGCGTCCTCTAAAATTTCCTCAGAAAACGTAATTTTGGGTCTTCTCCAGGATATTCTGATCTCCGAGAGTTATACTATTTTGTCATTCCCGTCCACGGTCTTCTGAAATCAGTGTCGACGTATTCAAAATAATGTACCGATATGCAACATACATGGACGCCGTCTTATTGGTCTAAATCCTATTATATAAGTGCCAATAATAATTTGTGTCACCTCGCTTCTATGATGATGTTACCACGTGTGGATGTTAGGTAACAATAACAAAACATCGGTTTTCTGCACACAAAAAAGTTCACTACCACCATGTATTGTCAATAGGTATGATGCCCGTTATACTTCACTTCAGTCTCCGTGACATTGCAAAACCGACTCCAACCATTGTCCATGCTCCAACCCGATTCAAAACCCACCACTTTTGGGGCATACCGTGTTAAGCAGCGTTGTGTGCTGACTGTTATTGTTATGTCGGTCTCGTTGGTGCGATCGGGGTATTTACCTCTCCAAGCAACAGGTACTGAAATAATTCCTCTGAAGCTTCCCAGAGGACGAAGACAATGTCCCGATTACGCTGATGCCCACACAAGGCCACACTGACATGTCCAAGATGCAGAGATGATTATTGAGTATGAGTTATTGACTGACAGATGATACAACTGGCGAGCTCAGATCACTGCGTGTTTCAACGGTAGAATATCATCTTAGTAATAGTTCATATTCCAGTAGATACGACATGTCTATTTAGGTTAAGGTTAATCTCCATCGTCTTTGAATAAATCTTCTTTGAAACAATGTCACAGATAATTCTTTCCTTGTTTTATGGATAACACCAACATTCCCGGCTCTAAAAGCAGTTCCTCCGGAAACGCTCCACTTTAGAGAGAGTGATAAGCTGGAAATGAAGGAAAAAAAATCCATACAGAAATTCGACCATCATAATCAAGTGTTATAATGTGGCATCTGGCAATTGCGACTGCTTACCTTACCCAGGATGTGTACGCCTAGAATATTATTATGTATGGGGCCTCTCACTGAAACATTATTACTTGTGCTTAGTAAACACACAAATCACTCAACCGCTGATACTTAATGACTATCAGTGTACGTGGTGTGCAAATATTAGACAACTGTTCTCCTAATTTATATTGTACTTCATCCACAACAGTAGTCATTTATTTTAATTAATGTCAGATAGTGTTTGCTTTCAATAAGAGAGAACTTCTGATTGTAGTAATACTGCTTCCAATTAAAAACAAGAAGAAATTTCCTTGAGCTCCTCTCCTCATTACGACAATATTTGAAAAAATCACTCTGCTACGGCGGAAATTTGACAGATGAAGATGATTAACAAATTGCTTTGGTTTTGCAGAAAAAAAGAGGTAGATAGATGTGGGGAGAGAGAAAGAGATGGAGATAGAGAGAAACAGAGAGAGAGAGAGAGTGAGAGAAAGAGCGAGAGGGAGAGAAAGAGAGAGAGAGAGAGAGAAACAGAGAGAGGGAAAGAAAGAAACAGAGAGAGAGAGAGAGATCTAACTGTTTTCGTGATCATTGAATAAGTGCATGGTTATTGATGAACTATATATTGAGTTCTTAAAGGTAATGCAAAGTTTTGGGAAATGTTGAAATTGGATGGATAGTAATTCTTTAAACTTTTGATATATTTGGATGCCCCTGTGGATGTATTATAAGCACTAAAAAATGTAGCCCCTAAAACACTTCTGCTTTCGAGCAAATTGAATAATCAAAATTTACCGGTGCTCCCGGTAAATTTCATATATTTCAAATAGCGCCTAAGGCCATTCCATGGTTGCTGCGACCATGAAAATCTCAGAATATGCAGTTCCGATTTATAATTTCCAAACGGGAATAGCAAATCGGCCGATTGTAAAGTAATATCAGTCTTGAGAGGGCGCTATACAACATAAAGAGTTTATTATTTACAATTTCATCACTTTCGACTGGATTTCGGCCGCGACACCGATCATCGATTATTGTAAAATTGCATATGCTTCCAATATGTTCATCTGCACCAAATCCATCACCCCATACCAACACTTTGTAATACCTTTAGTATCTACCATTGATGTTATAACACGATTGCAAAACCCTTTGAGAAATCAACCTGAGGCATTATTTTCATTCAGTGAACCGAACCACAACAAGTCTGGCTTTTAAGTAGGTTTACTTTTCATGTCCATATTGAATGATTGACAGAACATTCTTTCATGTTATTAAATAATATGATTCAGGATTACTTTTCTCCATACATGTATTACCTTAAGAAATGTCATTGTTTTGTCAAATGTATACAGATTTTAGATTTTTGCATTGAATTTGAATAAAAGCAACAAATCAATCCCCCCCCCCCCCCCCAAAAAAAAAAAAAAAAAAATCAATAGCCTTTTACAGCACCTATTGAAATGTTTGAATATTCCAATAACGTATTAGGTAATCCGAACATGATTTCTATTGGATGCACAATGCGGCATTGAAATTGACCCTGATTTGATTTCTAGAAGGTCTGTGCAATTGTGTGAGATGTTTAATAGCGTTAACGTAGAAGTAAAAGTGAAAGAGGCAGAGAGAGAGAGAGAGGGAGAGACTTTTATAATATATGGTCAAATCGAAGTTTTTCTTCTTCTGTCAAAGATAAACTTGAGTTCTGGTAATGCGATTGCATTATGAAAGAAAAGGTGTGGTATGGATCAGAAAAGTTGATCATATAGCATGTAAGTAATGGTGTGTAATGCAAGGTTCTGGAGTCATCAAAATCATCATAAATTTGGCAGAGTCTTGGTAAAGTAACAATCACTTACACAGAAAGATGTATATGGGACAACACACATGGTGTCGGGGCTAGTACTACCCTGATTTCCTTATCTTTCTATGCTCACTACTCAGCCAGTATACATTTTCTTCCAAAATTGTTTGGCACATGACATTTATTTGTAATCTTGAACATTCAGTGTAAGTTTTGTTAGATTCTGTGAGAATTCATTTTCTTTTTTTACCAGAACTCAAGTTTATCTTTAATTTTGAAAGGGCTATTATACAGCATATCGCGAACATCTGTAAGAAAGTTACCAGTTTTGTATGCAGGCACACCAAACACCCGGTTTACACCCTATACTCATTGCGAGAATAATTGTAGCATATTAATGGGCAAACAACGCAGTGACAATCATTTGTGCATGTTTGCTCAGCGTGAGACTCGAACTCTTATTAGGGACTTTTAGATTTGCACGACGAGAACGTGGACTGCTACGTGGACATCCTTTTAAGGCAATATGACGTCCAACTAAGGCACACTGCCGGGCACTGCCAGTGCCTTAAAAGGACGTCAAATTGCCTCAAAAGGATGTCCACGTAGCAGTCCACGTTCTCGTCGTGCAAATCTAAAAGTCCCTAGTAACTCTCATCTCGCATCCATGCCTAGCATGTCTAGAGAATTTACCGGTCCCATCTTACTCTATATTAGTACTATCTTTCTTCTTCGCTTTACCTTTCGCTTCTTCTCTCTGCCCATCCTCTCTTTCTCTCAATCCATTTACCCATCTATATCTACCTATCCATCCATTTATCTGTCCTTTCTCTTTCCCCTCTCTATTTCTCTCTCTTCCTCTTTTAGCCGTAGCATATTCTATTTTGTTTAATTTCTCTTTTTGTCTCTGTCTAGTGTTTGTGTATTTTCTTCTTCTGTATCATTTAGTGAACCTAAACGCAACAAGCCTAACTTTTAAGTACGTTCATTTTCATTTCCGTATTTGAAGAGCTCGCTTCCAAAAGGTACTACATCCATTTTTTAAATCAAAAATGATTTTTTTTTTTTTTTTTTTTTTTGGTGCATTTTTGTGCATTTTTTTTGTGCATTTTTGTACACATTTCCAGTAGCCTCATACACTGACACTTCCAAAAAGCTGAATTTCCAAAAAAAAATTAAACATTGCATTTAAAAATAAGTTTGGTTCCAAAAGGTACTCTATCTATTCAAGTTATGATGCATTGTAACTTGCATACAGTATGCAAGATTTTCGGTTAAAAAAAGTACTACATCCAATTTCGGTTCCAAAAGGTACTACATAAATTAAAATTAAAAATTAGAAAAATATTTGTGCAGACTTAGATTTTTTTAAAGAGTGGTTTTATACTTGTATCACACAATAGTATAATCAGTTAAAGTATCATTCCAAACTGAGATTGCTAGTTATGATAATAAAAAAAATCGTGTTTTTCTCAGAACTTGTATTTATGGATGTAGTACCTTTTGAAACCGAGCTCTTCATTTAATGAATGACAGAACATTGTTTATGTTACTAATTACTATAATGCAGGATAACTTAAAGAAATTTTGTCAAATGTATAATACTTTGTTAATTTTTGCATTTAATGTGAATAAAAGCAACTATAAATAAAAGAGAAAAGAAGAAAAAAAAAAGAGATTGCGCCACACCGCCTCCTCAAAGGTGAAGTAGTCTTTAATGAGCTATCACATCTTGAGTTTTTTTTAAATGATTACATCATTTGCGTACAGCAGTTAAATCCCTTAACGGGGGATCAGAATTCGACATGATATCACCGGAAATGATTGACTGCGATGATTTAATGATTGATGAACATGATGACACGAAACTAATTTGCAAAGTATCAAGGAAATAAATCTGACTAGATTGAAAGTTGGACGTCGAGAGTAGGAGGGTGGGTAGGTCGGGGTTAATAATTACGCTATAGGAAGTAATCTTTTATTTAATCAGTAATGAAAATATAATATTCATATCCCCCAACCGTGCCAAATATCATATTTAACTGTGGCCATTATCAACGATAAACTTTGCTTTTTTAAACTAGTAAAATGTAAATGGTGTGTTTAAGGAACTGGAGTTCTGGCAGAGAATGAAAAGAAAATTCTCCCGAAATAATACGTAAATTACACCAAATATTCCGAACAAAAAATTCATGTTTTCCGCCATTAAGAAAACACTCATATAATATTGTGGCGAAATAGGGGGGGGGGGGTTAATGATAAGACGATGATGATAGAAAGAAGAAGAGATAAGATAAGAGGGAGGAAGAATAGAAGGGGTGTAAGAGGAAGAGGGTGGGTGGTGTAATTCCCAATGAGAGAAAGAGGAGGGGGGTTTGCCTATTTACTTTGCCACCAAGATCAACTAAACTATCTCAACATCTAGTAAGCTGCCACCATCTAGTCTTTATTAAGAGCGCTAGATTCTCTTCTCTTTACAACTGGATAATGTTGTAAAGAGATAAATACCAGACCTGCTGGATCACACAAACGATAATTAATGGCTTAATTATTCACCAATCACAACCTTCTCGTTGGCTCATACGCGCCTCTTTAAATCAACACAATGCACTCAAGGGTCAACCTCTGACCTGAACCCTGGGCTCTCGTAACATTCGCGCCTTTTCGACTCATGCCACGAGCAGCCTGGCTCATCTTCACATCATTCATTACCACAAATAGCACATAGGATTTCTTCATTTAGGTGAGTTAAATCATCATCATTAGAACTGAATTATTCTCTATCAGTATACTCTGTAAGCATGATTTAATAATCCTAATATCTGTATCAGTCTCGTTCAACTCGAATTCTCTAATGATCTGTGTACAACACACAACACTGCAAACATGCGACAGGCACACGCGTTCTCCTGTACACGCAGTTAGACATACACATTATTCGCACTTGTAACTTAGGGCACTTTCTCTCACGTCCTCTATCACAATCCTCCCATAGGGTAGCGAGCAATCTAAAGGCACAATGACATGGATAAGTGTCTGAATAGAACCAGACAATGATTTCGTTCTTCAAGTTCTCAATCGCGCTATCTAAAGAAGATGTAAAAGTACCAATCACCATTTACACTTAACTACTGTAACTAATGTGTAACCAGACATGTATTACTGTAAGAATGAATCTGTCAGCCTAATGGTTCAGGTGAACAATAACAAGTAACACTTTATTAATAGATTTCAATTAACAGTGAGGCTTTCATGCCTAATTCCACGTTGACGTTATTCAACACGAAAATGTATGCAATGCAATTACTAAGTATAAGAGTTCAAATGTACATTATATACAGAGGTGTTGTCAACTTTTGTCAGACAACCAATAATTTACCTACATGTAAGTGATACTAACTTAATTGTATAGACTATAATAGTAGATGCAGTATTATGTTAAAGAGTTCTATAGGGACAGGTTTAAGATGTAACAATAATAGATTACTAGCAACTGAATTCCACTTCAAAGTGTACCTTTTCTTTCCTACTAAAAACATGAGAAGTAATTCTATTCCGGACTAAACACAACATAGCCACTTCATCTTACGGTCAATCTAGGCTGATCAACAGCCATCTAATAATTACTCTATTCCAAGTTCAAGTCCAAATACTTAACTGCCTTCCTTCTTATTGCCTAGGCATAATCAACTTATGGTATTCGGATTCACCACTCAACGGGTATTTTACTTACTGGTCTATCCACCCCTAATCTCGACATGGCAGCTCACTCTGTCGGCATAACCATGCGATCTTTAATCTTTAGGTCTTTACAACAGGTTATAGTCTCGAATTTCTAATTCCTATACCTATCGTTAACTTTCAGAATTTAACTACTCAGTTTTAAACGTACTTCAATCTTAAGACAACCGGTTTGTCTAGGGATTCATCCCTTGCTGTCTGTAAATTCAGTGCTAAACCTACACTTAACTGTCCACTATCGATAATTGTCACAACTTGTTATTAACTGTAATAAACTCTAAGTCATTTATATTCAATGTTAAACTGTACACATTTCAAGTGTCAGAGAGAGAGTGTGAGAGTGTGATTCACAACATATTTAGAGTAACTACTTAAATCTTATTTACATATAGGAGCAAAGGCATTGTTAAATTAAGTAAAAGACTACAGGCTGACTTTGTCCTCTGTACAGTTACATTAACGAGGCATCTAAAGATATCCTAAGTCAATCACTAATTATCTACAGTATATATTTACAGGTATAAAATAACATGTTTAAATTGTACAAGTAACCTAAGAGTTAAACGTAAACTAAATCTTAATGTTAAACTTAATCTAAAAGATGCCTCATAACTTATAAGGCCTGGTGACATATAACTATGTTACAGAGGCCCAAAGCCTCGCTTTCCAAAAGTTCATTATTGAAGTCGGGTTATACCTATTAAAATATAAAGATGTAACCACTAATGAATAACAAAGAATACATCTTACATGTCTATGGTCATACAAATAAACATGCCAAATTGATATAAGTCCAAATACTGCCGGCTCAAATACTGCCGGCTTAAATACTGCCGGCCCAAATACTGCCGGCTCAAATACTGCCAGCTTAAATACTGCCGGCTCAAATACTGCCGGCTCAAATACTGCCGGTGACACTAGCACAAATACTTCCAACTTGGCTAACATGACTTTGGCAATTTAGAAGGTACCAAAACTGTACATGTATATCACACACATCAACATCTGAGACAAAGTTAACCATACCCCTTTAACAATAACCAACCCAGCTAGCTGTCCAAAATATTGCCATTAGCGTTGGCACAAAAGTGCCAGAACAATACACACTGTGTGTGTGTATCCTACAATACGCATCCAAATTGCGCTAGCTTGACTGGCTTGGAGGCGGAACACACAAATTATGACATCACAGCTCTAAACAATGAACGCGTACAGTCAGTGACCCAATTCTCGGCCTCAATTTCGTGGCTTACGCTTGCAGACCCAAACAACTAACTTTTCCAAGTATGTAATACAAATTTGTCTCAGCAACAAAGATAAAAAAATACATTGGTTATAAAATAAGACTAAACATGGTAATTACCTGATGGCTTGGGGAGAAAACTGGGCAGAGAGAACAGAGAGAGCAGATGAGAGCAGAGATGAGAGCAGATGAGAGTGGAGCTAAGGGAGATTAACAGATCACCCCTCCTATTTATACTCTGGGTCTGCGTACGTGTAGTCTTAATTACGCGCAGCATAAAACAATGCTGATTGGTAATTAAGACTACGCGGTATGCGCTACTTACATCTTTCAAATCTTAATACATCGTGCATGTACATTTTCAAGAATAAACACTCGGGAAATACTTGTAGAAGTATCCCAATCAAATGGGTTCTATTTTAAAGGTTATTTACTGAGGAAACAAGACAAATAATTCTTGTCCTACCAGGACATAGGTAAGGATTCCCACAAGTAATTCTACCTCTGTTTGAAAGATCAAATCACTAACGTGACTTCCGTGAAACTGTGAAATAGGAGTCCCACACACAGAATATTATGTTTGTTTAAAGTACTAAAAATGGGGAAAGGACATTTTGGCTAAATCGCTACATTACCCCCGCCTTTCTAAGTTGCTGTCCCAGCAATCAATGGAAATTAAACAAGGCATACATGTATATAAACTTAACACTTCTTAACTACTAATTACAAATATACATGTATATACAGTACATAGCTATAGCATTTATTCTTCATAATCAAAATGAGTTGTGGTTGTCTTGATTTCGGCCCTTTTCTCTTGTCCATTAATATGATTGAAGGTTTCTGTAATTACAACAATGGATTTTATTTTTAGAATTCCATATTTGGACTTGGGTCTCGTAATCTTGATGGTTACTTCTTGTTCGTCCTTCTCTTCTTCTACTTGCTCGTCCTTCTCTTCTTCTACTTGCTCGTCCTTCTCTTCTTCTACTTGCTCGTCCTCTTCTTCTTCTACTTCCTTCCCTTGCATAACTATCTGTTTACGTGCTGCCGAGAAAATCGGAGGTATGGGTAGGGGCTGAATCAGAGTGGAACATGTATGGATGGGAGACGTCACTAGCGAATCATCAAAGTCATCCACAAAAGAAGACATACTACAATTTAAGTCCATCTCCAAATCTTGTAGCTCTTTCATTGTCAGCTTGATTGGGTCTGCAACAGGAACTTTGATCGTGAGCTTAGGGCATTTGGCAGCCAGTTCCCGCTCCTTAACTGCTATCTCCTCCCCCTCCCTGTTGGTTCCTCGCTTCCTCTTCTTCTCCTCTCCTTTCTCGAGTCTTTCCTGGTATGCCTCTGTGGCCTCCCCGAAAAGGCAGGATCTCGTCTCCGAGGCCGCCCTCCTCTCCTTACGGGTGTAGTGCCTTTTTAAGGCACCAAAGGACGCACTCTCATAAGCGCAATATTCGCACTTGTAAGTTAATGGGATCTGGTGGGTATTCTCAAGATGGATATGGAGGCTTGACTTGGTGGAAAAACCATTATGGCAGACTTTGCAGAGGTGCATCATCCTGAAAATTTATATAAAAGAAACATTTGTTGAAAACAGCAATAATTAAGAACTCTCATCATTATTCCTGGTATCTGTGGGGGGTACGCCTAATTCGTGCCGGATTCAATCGTCTAGTTTGCAGCCAGTTCCTTGGTGCTTCTCCATTATACCTTTTCAACCTATCATAGTGAACTACCTTGGGTTTGGACTTCTCTGACTTTTGGATACGGTACACAACATCAGATAACCGGTGAGTAACCAAGTACGGCCCTTCCCACTTGTACACTAACTTAGGGCAGATTCCTTTCTTTCTATGTACTCCAGACAACCAGACCCAATCTCCTACACTATATTTATTCAATACTGCATTTCGATCATACGTCTTGGTCTGCTTAGCCCCAGATAGTTTGAGTTTGTTTCTAGCCCTGTCATGAGCATCGTTTATCCGGTCCCTGAGTTGCTCCGCATAATCAGTGCTTTCGATCTTTTCCTCTCCAGGTTGATGTGATTCTATCAAGATGTCCACTGGTAGAGGCAGTTCACGACCCAACATCATCATGGCAGGTGACTCTCCGGTAGATTCCTGTATGGAGGAACGATAAGCCAGCATAGCAAAGGAAAGCTGTTCGTCCCAGTCTTTCTGATGACGACTGGGATCAATCAGCGTCCGCACCATGCTCATCAAGGTGAGATTAAATCTTTCTATAAATCCATCCCCTCTAGGATGTAGAGGACAGGTTCTTGTCTTCTTCATTCCGAGTAGCTGACAAATTCGTTGCATTAGTTTTGATTCGAAATTCCGTCCTTGATCGGTATGAATTTCTTTTGGGATCCCGTATCGACAGATGAATTCTTCCACGAACACTTTAGCCACTGTTCCAGCCTCCTGATTTGGAATGGCATAGGACTCGATCCACTTAGTAAAATAATCTCCTATTACCAACACATATCGATTTCCTCTATCAGTCACCGGCAGTGGTCCCATTATATCCATTGCCACTCTCTCTAGTGGAGCACCAACAACATATCGCTGAAGTGGGGCTCGGGGCTTCTTAGGGGGGTTCTTGGCTTGTGCACATACAGTACATTTCCTAATCCAGGACCGAACATCTGCCGGTAATCCTACCCAGTAGAATTTTCTCTGCACTTTATGGAGGGTTTTATTCACTCCAAGATGGGCTCCCGTCTTCGCATCATGTAAGTCAGCTAACACCAACGGCCGTAAAGTCTTTGGGAGAACGATTTTCCAGGTTACTTCCTTTCCATCGTCAGTCTCCCATCTTCTAACTAGAATCTCGTCTTTTATTACCAAGAGCTTCCAGTTCACCCAGTACGTTTTGATAGCTGAGGACTGCATAGACACATCTTTCCAGTCCGGCTTAGTCGGGGATTTCTCTTTCCACTTAAGTACGAAACTAATATCACCATCCTGTAGTTGTGCCTCCCTTATCTCCGCACTGGTAAATGAGGGCGACAGACTAATGGCTTCAATTTTCTCTTCCAGACCAGTCACATCTCCATGGAGTGGTTCCATATTACTTCATAACTCCACAGCACAAACTCTACGTTTCGAAATATATAAAAGAAATATATACATAATAACCATAACGTTGAAACTCCATAACAACTAACTTAATTCATCTAAATCTACTGCTTATCATTGCAGAGGTCATCCAGTCTACCACACTGCGAACAGGGACGTCGAGACAATCCATCTGCGTTTGAATGAACTCGCCCTGGTCGATGCTCTAAGGTAAGTCGATATTGACTAATCACTTCTAACCATCTAGCCACTTGGCCCTCTGGATTCTTAAAGTTCATAAGCCATCTCAAGGCGCCATGGTCGGTCCTAACCAGTACATCATGTCCATATAGGTAGTGACGGAAATGCTTCAAGAAGACAACAATGGCAAGTAGTTCTCTTCTCGTCACACAGTAGTTTTGCTCAACCTTGCTCAAGGTCCTACTTGCATATGCCACCACAACTTCTTTTCCCTCCTTCTCTTGTGACAGAACTGCTCCAATCCCATAGTTACTCGCATCAGTGTCCAGGACGAATGGTACCCCTATTTGTGGATACGCCAGGATGGGTGAAGTAGTTAGCCTTTCTTTCATTGTCTGAAATGCAGTCTCACATTCCGGAGTCCAGACAAAGGGTTGGTTCTTCTGTGTGAGGGCAGTCAGTGGTTTGACCACATCTGAGAACTTCTTTACAAACCGTCGGTAGTACGATGCCAAGCCCAGAAAGCTTCGAATATCTGTTGGGTTGGTAGGTGTAGGCCAGTTTCTTACTGAGTCAGTCTTTGCTGGGTCTGTGCTGATTCCATTGCTTGACACTACATGTCCTAGGTAGAGAACTTCTGTCTGAAACAGGTGACACTTTTTAGGCTTAAGTTTGAGTTTCGCATCCCTCAAACGAACTAACACCGCTTCTAGTCTCTCGATCACTATCTCGACCGTGGATCCAAACACGATAACATCGTCCAAGTAGATTAGGAGAGTTTTCCATTGTAGCCCTCTGAATATAGCTTCCATAAGCCGCTCAAAAGTTGACGGGGCATTACATAAGCCAAATGGCATAACCTCAAACTGAAAGAGTCCTCCCGGCACTACAAATGCCGACTTCAACTTTGCATCTTCGTCAAGTGGTACTTGCCAATAGCCTGCAGCTAAGTCCAGGGTACAAAAATATTTTGCACCTGCCAGGTAGTCGAGGGATTCGTCAATCCGGGGAAGGGGAAATGAGTCTTTTACTGTGTGTTTGTTGAGTGCTCTATAGTCCACACAGAACCTCTTTGATCCGTCTTTCTTTGAAACTAATACCACTGGTGAAGACCATGGGCTTGCTGAGGGTTTGATGATGCCTCTATCCAACATGTCTTGTATCTGTTTCTCAACCTCCTCTCTTTGTCCAATGGGGGAACGTCTTGGTCGTTGCCGGATTGGTGCTGGGCAAGTGGTGTGTATACCATGTGTCACTTTGTCGGTCCTCCCGATATCGTGATCACCTTGGGAGAATACATCTTGGTAGTCTGAGAGAAGTTTCTCTATCTTTGGATAATCTGATATGTTTGTGTTCTCTTTGGATTTCTCCAGAAGTTGATGAAGGAAATTAGGTACCGGATGCTCAATTGCTGAGGTATGATTGACGCGTTGTGACATCAAAGTTTCACCGGCTGAATCAGCACATCTAATTATCTCGCCATTGAGGAGAACTTCAAATCTGTCGCAGTGTATAACACTACCAGTCTGGAGGAGCACATCCATACCCAGAATGCCGTCATTTTGGATGTCAGCTACTACTACTGAGGTTTGGAGTTGAGATAGACCAATCTTCATAGTCAGGAAGACTGTTCCATAAACTGTAACCTCGGCTCCGTCAGCTTGTTTAAGTCTAATGTTTGTAGGAGAGAGTTGGTTGGTCCTTTGTATTTGCTTATACAGAGAATTAGAGAGAATGGTGACCATTGCCCCTGTGTCAATCAAAAGGTGAACATGAAGTTTTCCAATAGTAACTGGAACATACATTCCACGCCTTGCATCACTTAAAGTACAAACTAGTGGCGTGGTAGATGAAGACTCATGAGTTAAGCCCTTGGACCTTGATTTCCAGACCTCCTCTCGGTCCATCGAGATGGCCTTTGTCCGTTTCCCTGAGCCGGGTTGGGGCATTCTCGACTGTAATGTCCCTTCTCATGACAGTTGTAGCAAGTTACATCCTTAGACCTCTCCTTACTAGACGTATTCATATGTTGCATCATTCCCATGAGCTGTGCCAGGCTAGATTTCATCTCATTAATCTCCTTTCTTGTTTCATTGTCCATAGGTACTGCATTACCGCTGCTCTCTACAGCACGGACATGGCGAGGGGGACGGGAGCGTTCACGAGCTCGTTCAGCCTTCATGAAGGATTCAGACATCAAGCCAGCTTGAATTGCATCATTGAGGGTAACCGGATGTGAACGGAAGATTCCAGCCCTAATGTCGGCATCATCAATGGCGTCCGAGAAATGTCCCTTGGCTAGGCGTTCCCGAACTTCAGTGCTCAGCTCCGGATATGCCAGGCATGACATGTCACGAACAGCTTGACCAAGTTCCTGCAAAGTCTCCTTGGGTTGCCTTCGTCTCATCCTTAGCTCGAAGAGAAAGTTCTCCGCCTGATCGCCTGACCCAAAGCGTCTATCGAGATGATACACAAGTTCAGAGTACGACAGAATTTGTCCAGTTGGAATATTGTTCAGCACCTTCAGTGCAGAGCCTTGCAAACGTGTTGCCAGGAATTGTCCAGCGTCCACATCATTCCAGCGATTAAGCTGCATGCATACATCAAAATGCCTCTTGTAGTCAGTCCATGGGATCCTTCCAGCGAACTTGTCAGGAATTATGTCCTTAGTGGAAGTGTTTGTCCTCGGGTTCCGGCGTCTATTAAACGTCTCCGTGGATTGGTCACTATTGACGTAGGATGGATTGTGTTGGAATCCTTGTGTGGTGTAAACTTGCCTACGTCCCTCAGGGATAACCTCTTCATAGCTAGGGAGTTGGACTGCAATTTCTGGATCCTGGACATCTACCGCCCACCGTCTTGGAACATCTTGCCTCTCGAGTTCTGGTTCATGCTGAATATTATCGCCATGTTCAGAGCCTTGATTTTCGCGATCCATTTTCTGGATTAATTTGGAATATGTCAGATGTCACCAGTAAGCCTTTTACAATATACAAACTTTACTTTATACTAAATCTATTAATGACTTTGTGTTAAAGTATTTCATTAACACCTACAGTATGTTATAGCTAACTTTACTTAAACGTACTTGTAAGACATAACTACACAGTCTGGTTCACATTAGCTACTTAATGCTTAAGGTTTTTTCTGTCGTGTTTACAACAACGTAAACAACTCGCTGGTACTTTTACTTGCCAATTCACCTCAAAAATTCACTGGAGGAATACTCATCTCCAAATATTTGGAACTACAAGCTTTTCTCAAGTAAATGCGCCATTTTGTTCGAACGAAATCATCCCACCGCTGCCACCAATTGTGGCGAAATAGGGGGGGGGGGTTAATGATAAGACGATGATGATAGAAAGAAGAAGAGATAAGATAAGAGGGAGGAAGAATAGAAGGGGTGTAAGAGGAAGAGGGTGGGTGGTGTAATTCCCAATGAGAGAAAGAGGAGGGGGGTTTGCCTATTTACTTTGCCACCAAGATCAACTAAACTATCTCAACATCTAGTAAGCTGCCACCATCTAGTCTTTATTAAGAGCGCTAGATTCTCTTCTCTTTACAACTGGATAATGTTGTAAAGAGATAAATACCAGACCTGCTGGATCACACAAACGATAATTAATGGCTTAATTATTCACCAATCACAACCTTCTCGTTGGCTCATACGCGCCTCTTTAAATCAACACAATGCACTCAAGGGTCAACCTCTGACCTGAACCCTGGGCTCTCGTAACATTCGCGCCTTTTCGACTCATGCCACGAGCAGCCTGGCTCATCTTCACATCATTCATTACCACAAATAGCACATAGGATTTCTTCATTTAGGTGAGTTAAATCATCATCATTAGAACTGAATTATTCTCTATCAGTATACTCTGTAAGCATGATTTAATAATCCTAATATCTGTATCAGTCTCGTTCAACTCGAATTCTCTAATGATCTGTGTACAACACACAACACTGCAAACATGCGACAGGCACACGCGTTCTCCTGTACACGCAGTTAGACATACACATTATTCGCACTTGTAACTTAGGGCACTTTCTCTCACGTCCTCTATCACAATCCTCCCATAGGGTAGCGAGCAATCTAAAGGCACAATGACATGGATAAGTGTCTGAATAGAACCAGACAATGATTTCGTTCTTCAAGTTCTCAATCGCGCTATCTAAAGAAGATGTAAAAGTACCAATCACCATTTACACTTAACTACTGTAACTAATGTGTAACCAGACATGTATTACTGTAAGAATGAATCTGTCAGCCTAATGGTTCAGGTGAACAATAACAAGTAACACTTTATTAATAGATTTCAATTAACAGTGAGGCTTTCATGCCTAATTCCACGTTGACGTTATTCAACACGAAAATGTATGCAATGCAATTACTAAGTATAAGAGTTCAAATGTACATTATATACAGAGGTGTTGTCAACTTTTGTCAGACAACCAATAATTTACCTACATGTAAGTGATACTAACTTAATTGTATAGACTATAATAGTAGATGCAGTATTATGTTAAAGAGTTCTATAGGGACAGGTTTAAGATGTAACAATAATAGATTACTAGCAACTGAATTCCACTTCAAAGTGTACCTTTTCTTTCCTACTAAAAACATGAGAAGTAATTCTATTCCGGACTAAACACAACATAGCCACTTCATCTTACGGTCAATCTAGGCTGATCAACAGCCATCTAATAATTACTCTATTCCAAGTTCAAGTCCAAATACTTAACTGCCTTCCTTCTTATTGCCTAGGCATAATCAACTTATGGTATTCGGATTCACCACTCAACGGGTATTTTACTTACTGGTCTATCCACCCCTAATCTCGACATGGCAGCTCACTCTGTCGGCATAACCATGCGATCTTTAATCTTTAGGTCTTTACAACAGGTTATAGTCTCGAATTTCTAATTCCTATACCTATCGTTAACTTTCAGAATTTAACTACTCAGTTTTAAACGTACTTCAATCTTAAGACAACCGGTTTGTCTAGGGATTCATCCCTTGCTGTCTGTAAATTCAGTGCTAAACCTACACTTAACTGTCCACTATCGATAATTGTCACAACTTGTTATTAACTGTAATAAACTCTAAGTCATTTATATTCAATGTTAAACTGTACACATTTCAAGTGTCAGAGAGAGAGTGTGAGAGTGTGATTCACAACATATTTAGAGTAACTACTTAAATCTTATTTACATATAGGAGCAAAGGCATTGTTAAATTAAGTAAAAGACTACAGGCTGACTTTGTCCTCTGTACAGTTACATTAACGAGGCATCTAAAGATATCCTAAGTCAATCACTAATTATCTACAGTATATATTTACAGGTATAAAATAACATGTTTAAATTGTACAAGTAACCTAAGAGTTAAACGTAAACTAAATCTTAATGTTAAACTTAATCTAAAAGATGCCTCATAACTTATAAGGCCTGGTGACATATAACTATGTTACAGAGGCCCAAAGCCTCGCTTTCCAAAAGTTCATTATTGAAGTCGGGTTATACCTATTAAAATATAAAGATGTAACCACTAATGAATAACAAAGAATACATCTTACATGTCTATGGTCATACAAATAAACATGCCAAATTGATATAAGTCCAAATACTGCCGGCTCAAATACTGCCGGCTTAAATACTGCCGGCCCAAATACTGCCGGCTCAAATACTGCCAGCTTAAATACTGCCGGCTCAAATACTGCCGGTGTGGTAGGCGATTTGTTCCGGGTTCCGCGGAACAAATCGGCGCGCCGATTTGTTCCTCGGAACGAATCTACTGGATCGACTCGTTCGCAGATACGTTCGAAAGCCGCCGTTCTTATCCTACATTGGCCGAACGTTTCTGCTTATATAATCGCGTATATTTTTATTACTTGTGTCGAATAAACATGGTAAAAATAAATTTTAGCTTTATCTTGATACTTTTGTATTTATTGTTGGAATGAAAACCAATATTATTTTTTTTTAAATATTACTTAATGATAAGGTTTATAACCTCGTACGGAAGCGCGGTACGAAAAATAAATGAATAAATAACCACGCACGTGCACGTGCATACTCGGAATTTCGACAGTCATAAAAATGGCAGATAATCAATTTGTAGAGGAATGTACCAACATCGCAAGATTTCTTGCGGATGGAACTTATCCGGAATTAGGGATGAGCGTCAACAAGAAGAGGGGGCTGCGGAAGAAAGCAGCCACCTTCAAGCTGAGTTCGATTGATGGGCTCACAGAATTAGTTTATACAGGTAAGTTATGCATTGTGTTTCTGAAAAAAAATTCTTAGGTAATTATACCCTAGACCTCTAGATCTATATCTTGATATCACATAACTGAGTACGAGTGCGACTATGACTGTGTATGACTAGATCTACGAGGTCAACCTATCGATAGATCGACCTCGGAGTTGTAACCGAACTCAGTCAAATGGGTATAGGTCTAGGTCTAGGCCTAGTCATAGAACGTTAGATCTAGACTAGATCTAGGTCTAGAGGAATCTAGTAGATCTAACGTTTAACTTGGACCTCTATGATAATATGCTTATGCCTGGCTTCATAATGTATGGTGGCTTCTAAGGGATACGCAAACGCAAAATTTGACGTAGACCTATAGGCTACCTAGACTAGATCTAGGTCTAGATCTAGAGATCTAGATCTATGCAACAAAAAAGTGGATTTTCACGTCAAAGACGAGAAAATCCACAAAATTGACGTAGCCTAGGTCTAGACTAGATCTATATCTATGCAAGGGTTTTATTGTCTTTTTACGTCCAAGACGTGAAGAAGAAGAAAATCTGCGTCCAATTTCACGTCTGCGTGTCCGGGAGACGCAGACATGAATATCGGACGCAGATTTTTATGTCTGCGTGTCCCTTCAGGGCCATTGAGCACAGAAAAACGAAAAAAATTGCCTAGCAACAAATTTGTGGATTTTCACGTCTTTGACGTGAACATCCACTTTTTTTTTTTTGTTGCATAGATCTAGGTACACGTCAAATTTTGTTGCATAGACTATAGGCCTAGGTAGATCTAGACTATACGTCAAATTTGTGGATTTTCACGTCTTTGACGATCCACTTTTTTGTTGCATAGGTAGACCTAGATCTATACGTCAAATTTTGCGTTTGCGTGTCCCTTAGAAGCCACCATAATAATGGGTGTCTATTTTGCACTTGAAAATCATTTTATTTGAAATCCTTAACTCTTAAGTTAAGTCTAACGTTCATTGTTTAAAACTAGAAGTCTCAAGTAGATTTAGGCATTCCGGACAATGTCAGACTAGATCTAGGCTATATTTGATCAGTTTCATGCCATTCAATAAAGTAGTAAACATTCTGTTTATTCAGTTCCCAGATGTTAGTAATTTCATTCCATAAAGTAGTAAACATTCTGTTTATTCAGTCCCCAGATGTTAGTAATTTCATTCCCTAGTAATAAGTCTAATGGAGGTATAAACTTGTTCAGACTATACATAGGCCATTTGTATCTTGCGAGGGGGATGCTATGCTTTGTGTTTCCTTGTTTTCGTTCACATGCAGATCGAGCATCCGATCTAACACAATGAGAGTTACAGTAAAAATTCTTTCTTAAGAAATCCTCTCGTGAAGCATAAAGTTGTAATAACTATTGACGTAGCCTACATGTACCTTATGATATTGATTGAGAATTAGGCCATATTAAGTTTATTATAAGAAATTAGAAAGAAGATTGATAAGGTGGCTGAAGACGAGACCCAGGCGGCCGACGACTGGCTCCATTTAAGCTTTTTCTATTTTTCCTGTTGCCATGGAAATACTTTTACCATATTTGCCTATCTTAATATTAAGGAAGTATTTGTATCAATTTTTAGTACGGGGTACCAAAATCACACTTTTTTTGTTGTTTATTCAAGAAAAATCTTTGAAAAATGCTTAAGTGGCTGAACTTAACTGGCTCCCTTATCTCTAACTTTTCCTACAGATCTGGATCTACAATTGCATGTAGATCTATATCTGGACTCTAGATTGATTAAGTTTTATGTCTAGGGACTAGGGTCTGAATTAACTGTTTGTTGGATATTAGTTACATTGTTTTCCTGGGCATATATTTTCAGACTGATGTAACTTTACTGTAATTACTTAAATTTAATTCAATTCAAGGGCGAGGATGTGAAGAAAGACGGGTAATCCCAAGAAAAGAACAACAAAAGAAAATCCTGGCCGAGTTGCATGTCAACTCTGGAGGTAAGATACTGCCGAGATGAAAGTTTTTCATGAATGATTTTTACTCTTTAAAGGGGAAGTCCATGCTGAAATTAAGTTGGCTTTAATAAAAGCACAAGAACGAGAGAAACATTAGTGAAGTTTGACGTAAATCCATCAAAGGATAGCGAAGTTATGAATTTTTAAAGTTTTAATTTTTTGACGTCATTTGCGAGCTGCTCTCCCATATGTTGTGTTCTGTAATTTTCATAAATTGCCTATCGTTCATGGTTCTTGATGAAGGAATTTATTGTGGCGCGGGACGCAAAACACCTTCTCAACAAATGAGTCTCAATAGAAATTGCTGCCACCACATGATATAGGGACATGACCCCTGGATCAACTGAGGTTTCTCCAATTGATCCCAATCTAAATGGAAAACTACGTCACAATATGAATTGTCTTTCCTTGTGACGTAACAATACGAGACTGCAAGAGAGTTAATTATGCATAGAAAATGGGCGGAAAGGATTGCCGCTGATTGGCTAATAGTAATGCGTGTCTAGTATAATACCATTCAATCAGACACCATGCGCCCATGTTACAAAATAATTAGGAGCCATTCGTCTTAGTGTGCTCAAGAAAACCCGACAGAAATCACCAAGATGTTCCTCATGATGCATTCAGCTTCTTGAAGATTAAATAGGAACAAGTCAAGAAATACTGGTAATATTCTGTATTCTGATACTCTGTCTAATTGTTTATTCTGAATAATCTCTCTTCCATCATAGGCTTGTCGCTACTCATTCACATACCATTAGCACACGTGTATCAGTATTACACGATAACCACGTACAGAACTTAGGCATTTTCTCGCACATGCATACGTTCGCTCCACACTACTACTCAGGGATAGGT
>JAVYIG010012286.1:0-54686 GCA_035222895.1 Strongylocentrotus droebachiensis | reverse complement strand
CGCCATACGGTCACCTGCCTAACTGGCGTCTCCTCTCTGTCATTGTCAAGTGTGGTGATGACCTGAGACAGGAGCTCCTCTCGTTCCAGTTCATCACACAACTACAGGTACGGACGGGCTGGTCAATAGTGATGATGATAAAGATGGTTTGTTTTTACCTGACTGCTATGAAAGAATATGGGACAGAGAGTTGTGGCATTCTATGGTCGTCAACGTATGAGGACATGGCATGTAAAGAAGAAGCTATGAAAGCATGTGTATGCTTGTAAGTAAGCAAGCAGGGGACCAAAGGCTGTGACTTGTTAATGACGATTAATGACTTGACAAATGGCATTAGCGCATTGACTTGGTTTTGAACCTGTGACCTCCCGGTTACAAGACCACTGCTCTATCACTGAGCAAATTGCTGCCAGAGAAAGTGTCATATAACCTTGCTTTACATTGTGAATTTTTGTTTGCTTTTGTTCATCTGTTCATGATTTGTAAGCAGTAAGCATGTGATATATCTTCACGTAAAGTAAATATTATTTATCAGTATGATACTGAATTAATGCTTGTCAAATTACATGAACGTGTTGAATACAAGAAGTATGTTTATATTAGAAACAAATGCAGTTACAAGTTGTACTGATATAATATACCTTTCTTTATTTGTGTATACATTGTACCTGCAATTAAAACCTTTACTACATGTTAATTTGGGAATAACCAATGTCTTGCATCGATCTACACCTGTCCCACGCAGAACATCTGGAGACAGGAGCACGTCCCTCTCTGGGTGCGTCCCTGCAACATCTTGGTGACGTCCAACAACAGCGGCCTGATCGAGCCCATCATCAACGCCATCTCCCTCCACCAGGTGAAGAAGAACAGCAAGAGCACGCTCCTGACCTACTTCCATCGGGAGTTTGGCGGGCCCAGCTCGGAGAACTTCCTCACCGCCCAGAAGAACTTTGTGCAGAGCCTTGCGGCCTACTGCTTGGTCTGCTACCTGGTTCAAGTCAAAGACAGGTAAGGGACTGGTCTAGTTCCCCTTTCGTAGAGGTGTCAAGGTCTAGGTGATTTCGGATTGTGGATCGCATGGTCTGCAGTTCGAGTCCCGTCGCAGCACTAATGCAGGGATGCCAGTTTTCAGGCCAGGGCGAGTTATTTTCAGACCATAGTTTAGGATTTTTTGTGTACAAAATAGCTCATTCTAGGTAATTTTCAGGCCCTCTGATCAATTCTAACTGGCATCCATGCTAATGTCTTTGGCATGACATTGTTCTACCTTTGTCTCTCTCCACCCAGTTGTTATTGGGTCCCGGTAGGAAGGAATTCCTTGAATGGTGTAAGCTCCAAACGTGGTAGCCTAGCAGAGCAGGGGTAATTTGGGCACCTTGAGCACTTTGCGTAGTGGATTTGTGCGCTATAAAGATAATATTATTATTATTGTTCATTAACCCCTGAGAGCACCTTATAGGACTTTATGATTGTACCTGCATCAAACTAATGCTTGTTGTTTTAGTGCTACTATCATGTGCACATAACCTGTATATTTTTCGTAATGTGTTGAGTTTATGAATGCAGTACTGCAGACCGAGTGATATGCCACTCTGTTATTGGTCAAAGGTCATAAATTCCAGCATATAGATCAATCAAAACACTTCAGAAGACAAAGGCTTCAAGATTTACCATGACATTTTAAAATAAAAATAGAACTAATACCCTTGTGTTTTTATGTTACAACAGGCACAATGGTAACATCCTCCTGGATCCTGAGGGCCATATCATCCACATTGACTTTGGTTTCATCCTCTCTTCTTCACCCAAGAACCTCGGCTTTGAGGCCTCTCACTTCAAGCTCACGCATGAATTTGTTGAGGTAAGGGCCAAATGCATCTTTAAAATTGGTGTGGCGTGTAAATGTGCCCCTCTTGTTCAAAAACTTAGTTGTAGAATGATGGTAAAACACTCTGTCCCTCAGATAGGACTTTGGGTTGAGGGAATCACACTCTCGGCACATGGAGAACTTTAATGCCTTAGCACAAGTAAAATAAAAATTATATTAGAGAATTCCAACTTAATTATATAATAAAAATGATTAAATTAAATGAATCCCATCATGAAACAAAAATGAAAAATGTATTTAATTTTCATATAACTTTGTTTACTTACTTGAAAAATTATGGTAATTTATAT
Source organism: Strongylocentrotus droebachiensis (assembly GCA_035222895.1). Classification (NCBI taxonomy): domain Eukaryota; kingdom Metazoa; phylum Echinodermata; class Echinoidea; order Camarodonta; family Strongylocentrotidae; genus Strongylocentrotus; species Strongylocentrotus droebachiensis. The sequence goes on along the minus strand of JAVYIG010012286.1, from coordinate 52,505 downwards.
GTGATGAGGAGGCTTACAATTGGCACTCCATAAATCAGTGGACTCCTTACCCACTTAGCTGGACTAAACTTAGTACTCGTTTTTGATTACCAGTAATAGTTTCTTCCCCAGGCACAAGAAACTGCTGAATAATCAATTATAAATGTTCACAATGCTGATAACAATAAACAAACCTTCCCGACCTTGTTTTGTTGTCTCTGTACAGGTGATGGGTGGAGTTGGAAGTGACATGTTTGAATACTACAAGATTCTGATGTTACAAGGGTTAATAGCAGCCAGGAAACACATGGACAAGCTGGTTCAGCTGGTGGAGGTGATGCAAGGTACTGACAAGGAATACTTCTGTTGAACAGGATGATTGTGTATAGTGTTGATAATGGTACTGTTGATGATGATAATGATGGTTACGATGGTGAATATTAGTGTTGATAATGATGCTGTTGATGATCATGATGATGGTTATGATAATGTTGAAAATAATGACGATGATAATGATGATAAAAACAATGATAACGGTTATGATGATGTTGATAATGGTGAAGAAAGTAATGATGAAAATAGTAATGATGACGGTGATAATGGTGATGAAGATAAGGATGAAAATGGTTATGATGATGATGATAATGGTGATGAAAATAATGAACAAAATGGTAATGATGATGAAAATAATGATGAAAAAATAGTCATGATGATGATGATAATGGTGATGAAAATAATGATGAAAATGGTAGTGTTGATATTGATGTACTGGTAGAAATGAGGAGAATGGCATTTACAATCACTAATTACCTGTTTACAGGATCAAAACTAGCCTGTTTGGTGAAAGGTGATAGTTCGTCTGTGAAGGCCTTGTAGAAGAAGTTCCACATGAGCCTAATCAAAGAACATCTTCATAGTATAGATATAATGACTGCTGTGAGAGGAATAGTTGTTTTATAGGCTGCGGGAGTGACCATTGGTTGTCTCTTTAAGGGAATATCTAAAATCACGACTGCTATTTCGACTAATCAGATGGCTAGATTTCTAAAGAGAGGTATAACATGACTTAGTTCAGCTTGCACTCTTTAACTGCAATCAGTCAAAGAGCTATGGCATTTTGTATACAGATCTCTCCCTAATAATAACCTCCTCTGCATGTTGTTTCCCCTTGTCTTTTAATTGTGAGTATCGATTCATGTATCCCTGTATTTTTCCTTTCCCTGTTTTAGCGTGTATTTGTATTTTTCTAAACTTTACTGTAGTTAATTACATGTATGTCATTTGTAGTTTAAGGAGCCTATCCACAACAAGCTCTGCTTTTCCATAGGCTCCGCCACTATATCTCCTAAGTTTAACTCAATGGTCAATATTCTGAATAGTGTGTACCCGTATTGTATGTACATGTATATTATAAACATTTTCAATATGTTGTTACACTCTTTGTAAAATGAGATATTGTGGAAACCAATAAACTATCTATCTATCTATACAGGATCTGAGCTGGCCTGTTTCAAGCAAGGTGCCAGTACGGTGAAGGCCATGAAGGAGCGATTCCACATGAACCTGACAGAGGAACAGCTTCAGCTCTGGGTACAGAACATGGTGGAGTCCAGTATGCATTCTCTCACCACCAGGTTGTACGACGGTTTCCAATATCTCACCAATGGCATCTTCATCTAGACTTCTGTCTGTAAACCAGAATGCTTGTTTGTTGCATAGCCAGGAGGACTCTTCGCTGACATCATATTATGTGTTGGTGTAGTGGTTCATTCACTTGACTCTCAATCTGTGTCCTTTGGCAAGACATCGATGCCCATTTGCCCCCTCCACTTGAAGATCAATGGGTTACGATGCGCTAGAACGCTACATATTTGGCCGCCAGCTTCATGTACGGCCGGGGTGACTATGTTGGAGCACCTGGAGTCATACGGCGAGGGACTTTCGTGATATAGAAGAAACCACCATTATTATAATTAATTCAAACAGGGTCGTCCACTCTCATATCAGGTTAGATTAAGAATGAGGAGCATGAAGTATGAAGGGCATGTTTAGAGTTAAGAGTGTAAGAGGTCAAACGAGGTCCAATGTAATGGTCAGTGTGCAGGGCCAGGGTTCTTAGCAATCCTGCAAATCGGGGGAAACCTGGTACCTAAATGATTTCCTTCTTTTATTTCCCTGTCGCAGAAAAGTCAGGAAATTTCGAGGAAACTCAATAAAATCCGGGGGGAAATCAGAAAGTGTTATTGGCCTCACATGAAAGCAGTGAGTGTCTTATTTGTCTTGTGTCCAAATAACATATCCACTGGGTTTTATGGTAGTTTTATGGGTTTTTAGTGTGTAAAATACCTCCTTTAATGATGTTGGAATTTCGGAGCCCCCATTTTGGAAAGACCATGGATAAATCAGGGAAATTGTTCTCAAGGAATGCGAAGAACGCTGTGTACATGTATGAAAGACATGCAGACAGTTCGGGCAAAGATTTGCCTTTACAGTCCATGACTAGTTACGGAACTTGGTGAGATTAGAACAAGAATACTCCCCAGCCAGTAAGTTCTACAAGAGAGAGAGCTCCTTTTGTGAGTTTTGAATCTGTTGAATACTTTGCCTTTGATACCTGGGGTTGGAATCTATGGAAAGTGAGTGTGTTATATCGAAATTAAATCATACATCGGTAGCTGTCTGCAGGAGGTTCATAAGAGCTATATATTAGCAATGGCAGTAATGGGCTTTTAGCGGACATCTGACAATTAACAGGTTATTAGTAGAAAGGTGATGCAGTGAAAATTTGATTTCAGGAACAACATGAATTTGGAGAAGCTTCAAGACTTGAGTTTCTCTGCTTCAATTTGTGGATCACTGAAGAAGAATGAATTTTGAAATGTATGCTGCATACTGAGCTGTCATTGGGGCATTTGTAATGTCATTTAGAGAGATCAAGACTTGATTGTCCGTTTACCATATGGATCAATGATAAAGAATGAATTTGAAATGTTTAATAGCTAAACACTCGGTTCTTAATGGGGTGTTTGTAATGCCATTTTGAGAAACTTCAAGACTTGAGTGTCCGCTTAATATACCAGTATGGATCAATGAAGAAGAAAAAATGAATTTGATATGTTAGCTGAACGCTCAGTTGTTAATAGGGTGTTTGCAATGTAATGTTGAGAAACTTCAAGACTTTGGTGTGTGTTTCATACATGGATCAATGAAGAGGAATGAATTTGAAAGGTAAGCTTATAACTGATTGGTCAATGGTGCGTGTGTGTACCTAGGAAGTGTAAGATTGGCTAGATGAAGTTAGAGCAGCTGTCGAGATTTCAAATGAGCTTTGGAAATGGACCAATACGATGAAATTGATTCATCCTGTGCATGCATGACTTTTTTTTCTCTTTCTTCTTGTAGATGCCCTGTCGATGCTTCTGAGTCAATTAAAAATAAAATCATTGTTGTTCTTTTAATCATTACTATAACATATAGGGACGTGGATGTGGATAACAGGGACAGACATTTTAGCAAGTTTTTGTTTTCTTGATGATTAACACAAGTCAGGCTCGGTACAATCCTTGTTTGCACATGCATTGCCCGCTCGGTTTTATGTGTCGTTAAATTCACAGCCCTATAATCACAAAATTCACAGCCCTATAATCACAAAATTCACAAAAGTAATGGATTATACTGTAGTACATGTAGTTCTTCTGGGGCTCAGTATTCATTGTGACATGTGCTGTTGGTTGCTCTGTGCTTTTTAACAGGGGCATCACTAGAAGGGGGTGAAAGGGGGGAACCTCCCCCTCCCCTTCCCCTTCATATTTTGTGTTGGCTTGAGATGCCTCTGGGGATGACATTAAGTGCAGAAGGATCAGGTTCTCATTAAACGTTTACTCATTGTTGCTTTGCATTGTAACCGCATCCCGAAGTACAATCGTATACTGGAGTTTACCTCTATTAGTTACAGAACAAAGAAAGATGAATCTAGCCATACTTTTAAGTTAGTTGATGTTTCCAAATCGACCAATTTAATTTCATGTTGTAGAGATGTATATTGACAACATGTGTGGCCTTTATTCTGTATGTGTACGAGTGTAGTATTATGTATTTCTTGCGAAATTTGAACTATTGTCTTCTGTTTCTTTGATTTAGAAGTATATATGTACTAAAAATATGCACACGAGTGTGTAATTGTATCTAGATGTACGGGATCTCTCTCTCATTCTGTTGTCCGTTCTCTCCCCTTGTGCTGTACAGGGTATAAGTTATACAATACAAGATGGCAACTCTACCCCCCCCCTTTCCCCCTGTGTGTGTGTGTGTGTGTGTGTGTGTGTCTCTCTCTCTCTCTCCCTCTTTCTCTACCCCTACTCTCTGAGATAGCTATCTCTATGAAAAGAATTGTTTAACCTGTCACTATCATAGGACCCAGGCCAGTAGCGTTAATAAGATTGGCTACAGCTTTCTTATAAAACATTGTTTTTTAAAGGAAGAAAGAAATATGGATCCTATAGTGTAATATGGTATGAAATATTAAGCTATTGAAAGTAACCTACATCATTGTGGCATGTATCAACAATTATATTTAATTTTCTTTTGTTTGAATTAATGATTAAGAATTATCTTGCCGAAAACCTATATTTTTGTCAACGAGGTAATTGCTACAGAAATATTCTTTATAGTTGTACCATCACTTATGTCATTGTATCTCGGCTTCTTTGTACTGGCTATTTATATTTGAGTATATGTGTGTTCATAGCACATTATATCTTTAGATTTGTTTTGAAGATAGTGTGCTATTATAGTAGAGTCTGATTTATTTTGCAGTTAATTCCAAGTTTAATTTCATCGTCTTAATTTGAGATAATTTAAGAAAATAGAGCAACCTCTACTGAAATATTTTAATCACTGAGATTTTGCAACTTTTCAGTTTACCCAAAAGAGGCCTTTGCTTCATCTCATGTAAAATGAACATGCTTGTGATCTGGTGTCTTTTCTTTTCCTTTTGAAAATGCCATATTGTTTGGAATATATTTTGCACGTGCACTGTATACGTGGCAGATTTATTCCATTGGTCGACCAAGAGTCTAATTTTGTTTGCTATTTAAAAAACAGTGTTAGCAAAAGAGGTTTTACCGTACATGTAGATCTACAATTCTTGGTTTGCATGTCAATGGAGTCATTGTGAAATTGAAAGCAAATGTAGGAAATTGTTGCAAAACATCACTTGCTAGCATCACTTTAATAGCAAGCTCTAAAAAAAAGTGTACCTATACTACTGATTGGCTCACAGTTGCACCTTTTTTGCATACCTGTAAAGGCAGCCTGGCCTTGGCTGCAGCAATGCAAGGTCCCATATGAATGGCATGCAAGATGCCCAGCCTTCCACAATGGTGACTATTCTTTTGTTGTGAGATCTAGGATGTGTTATAACCAGGGATGCCAGTTTTCAGGCAATAGCCTGAATTCAGGCCCTGTCTAGTTATTTTCAGACCATAGTTTAGGCTTTTTTGTGTACAAACTAGCTCATTCTAGGTGATTTTCGGGCCCTCTGATCAATTCTAACTGTCATCCCTGTGTAACAAGTTCACTAGCTTTAGGCAGCTTTAATAGCAAATGTAGTGGTAACAGGCAAGAAATGACTCTACCTACCGGTAAGCATAATTGATAAAAATCCAAATTTTATCATAGAGAGGTGAAACAACATCATTAAGATATGGAGCTACATTTATAGTAAATATCTGTGCTACCTTGATTAGGTATCTAGATATATGTCAAACAGGAAGTTTTTATTCACCGACATCACCAACTATTATACCTATTATGTTCTGGGCCCCATTTCACAAAACTTGTCATCAGTGACAAATGACAGTTTTTGTTATAAGCTACTGAAACCCTTGCTTCTGATTGGTTATCAGCAGATACGTCACTGATTTTTGTCATTGAAAAAATGCTTTGTGAAATGGGACCCGGGACACTGCTTTTTAAATGAAGCTAGAATGTATCTTTTAAGGATCAATAACTCCTTCACTCAAAATCTAGATTCAAACTACTACTACACCTCTTCTCAAATGTCACTGTACCAATAGGTGTATGTGACTCTGTGTAATATATTGAGTGAAAATTGCAATACAAAGTACCTTTTGGTCTTCATTGTCTATTTTTGTCTTCTCCATCTTTAATAGCTGCATGCGTTTAGTGTTCACTCATTTGTATAAATAGATTATATTTGCTTTGTAATTGTGTTATCTATGCAATAGTGTTAGTAATATGATAGGTCATCCAGTATGGATCAATGTTTTATTGATTTTGCTATTTTTTGTGGAAAGGCGTCGACCAGAACATGTCCCAGTGCAGTGCACATCTGGGCGATTTCCGTGCAGTGTGCCCTCTCCCCCCCCCCCCCCCCCTCGCAAATTTCATAAACAAATGAAATTTGTGTTGATTTGACCCTTAAATAGTGGTGCGTTTTGCCATCACCACCATTGGTCATCAAGAAATTTTACACTCATGTATGAAATACACTGTATATGGATAAATGTCATTTAAATTTAATTAAATGTCAGTCTAATGTTGGGGAAAGGGAGAAGAGGGGCCTTTTGGCATTATATTCTGACTAATTCTACTAATTTATTTGTTGATTATTCAAAGTCTATTTCTCTCAGCTCAAAGTAGATCAATGTATTTTTGAAGTTATGTAGCATTCGAGTTTGCCTAAAGAAATGTTGAATATGTTCAAAGGACTTGCAAAGATGTGTGAATTTGTGACCATTATAGATACAATCATGATAGGAACAAAAGGTCATTTCTGATGTCTTTTGTAAATCTATAGTCTTCAAATATTGTATAAATACATGTATGTAATATGAACAGAATAAAAGGATACAAAAATAAAGTGTATTATATGTATCGATAATAACACATTGAATACCGAGTTGTCATTCAGTGTTCAAGGCCTGTACAGACCTAATCAATAGTGATACGGTAAGGATAAACTAACAATGAAAGTAGTCGGACCTAACTAATTTTGGCATCAATAGCACTATTTCATGAGAGCCCTCAAGACAGTGTGTGTATATTTGTATACTAGTTGTGTCCTTATAATTGATAATCCTTGTATAGCATAAATTGCTGAAGTCTGATCTCCAATTCATTTTCCACATAAACCACTGGGGGCAATTTGGGAACACTTCATAGTGACAGTTAATATTACTATTTTATGTCGGACGAGACCTGTAGCTTCTTCTGCGGAAGGCAATGAAGGCATTCTGAAACAGTATTACATTTTCTTTATGTTTTTATTACAAATATTCAAGAAATATTTACAATATGTACAGTTGAGCAATTACAATGACCATCCCTCTGCAGTGTTCAAAGCTATTTCCCTACTGCAGTAAATCTGCTCCACATACATGTACAAGCCTAATAAAAGGGTATTTTCTCATGAGATCCCAATTTAGAATTTTTTGAGACAAAAAACAAAACAAACATAGATTGGCAATTCATCTTGCAAATTGCTATACATTGCTATTTTGACCACAGGGCAACAAATTTGTTCATTCATGTTTAAAATAGAACAGAGTAGTTTTCATTGGCGAAACATTATTATTTGTAAGATGGCCTCTAGAAAAATAGGTACATCTTATGCTTTGCAAAATGTAGCTAGGAATATCTCATTGCTGTTTGGGGAACAAACATTCTAAAAGCGAAAGGAAAAGGCTTTAACTTGTCATTTCTTCCCAAATTCTTCGCAATTCCTATTTTTTCTCCTGTTTATTCTGATGTTCTTATTCCATCACTAATTTCATAACCACAGATAGAGCATATGGGACATAAACTCAACACCCTCTAGTACAATAAGCATCATTCTCTCCTCATTAATAGATAACATTTATTTACATCTTATCAACTCATAATGTACATTTGAATAAAACGTCCCATGTCACTCATTAAACAGGATGAAGGGAGTAGATTCCTTGCATGATTGTTCTCTTCTCTGAAACAATTCATCCACTTTCACAAGAACTGTCTTTATCACAATAGCTGTCGTCATCCGGAAGCAAGATGATTTCCTGTGGGTAATGTCCTGAGCTTGAAAGATAGGCAGCAAGGTGAGATGAAAAAAAACAGGACCATCCAATCAATGCTCTTCTTCAATGATCACATGCTTCCATCAATGCAGTAGATTTTGTATCGAGAGTTCCGATTGGCTAATATCCTCACAAGATCTCTCCCAAGTAGATTTGCTTGTCACTTGAACAGGAGAGGACTGTAAAAAATAGATATAAATATAAAAATGTTTGCATCAATACTTCTACATAAGAAAATTGAAAAATACAGTTATAGCACCAGGGGGTGTTTCACAAAGATCCTAAGTTGAACTTATCTCTAAGTTGGATTTAACAATTATGGAAAGCCGTTAGCATCTATGAAAATATTTGTAAAAGTTATTTCAAAAGGTATAAAATGTTGATTCAAATCATTCATATTTGCTATTATCAAGGAGATTTCATTTCATTGATGTGGAATTTATAAAAAGTCTAGAATACTTGAATTTTCGCTTTTGAATATATATAATATTTAAAGGCTACAAATGGCTTTCCATAATTTCAAGTCCAACTTAGAGTTGAGTTTGACTTAGGATCTTTGTGAAACACCCCTTGAACCAAATGCCAAAAGCCCCCTAATCCTTTTATCTTTGAAAAAGTCAAGCCCACAAGATTGTGCTCGCACATTCTATTGTCATTAGGTATCACAGAAGAGCTGCATTGAGTGGGGACACGCAGAGCTCAACCATGCAAATTCTCTCTTTATCAAGGAAGATTTTCATATCATGGAAAAAATAAATATTATAAAATTATATGTCTCTCGAAATACAAAGTGCATATCCAAAGCTAACTATTATGATTACCAATGATATGAAAAATTGGGTTTCAAATTACCATCCAAAGACATTTTCTTAATTCAAATCAACATTTATGCTTTAAAAAAAAAAATCTTATTGTATAACACTTTATTTTTCTCTCTGAACGCTCTTCCACGATGTGAAAAAAGATTTTATTGATAAAATAACATTTCTTAGCTCTTTCAGTGTAAATGGGAAGTCAACATTATTTGGTGTGCCATATGTTGTCAAGTATTATCATGGAATTAAGAACATTTATACAAGGACATCAAAACTATCAATTAACTGGATATCTGGCTCTGATCTGGGCACTCGTAGGGCTATCATCTTCATACAGTCATTTGATACACTGATCAGAAACATGGACTAAATAGGTTGCACTGTTAATGCACTGTTCAGCATCAGCCATGTATGTGGGTGTGGTTTTAATTTAAACACAATGATAATTCAACTTAATAATAATAATAATAATAGGCATTTATATAGCGCCGTTTTTCTAGACAATTCTATCCCGAGGTGCACAAGAAAAGTAGAAAGAATGAGAGTTTTCGATGAGTGTCATAGTCCAGATAAGATTTCAACTTGGATTTAAAGGTCTCTAAGGATGTTATGATTCTCAAATTAAATGGTAAATTGTTCCAAAGAGAAGGTGCTGCAGCTGAAAAAGCCCTTTCACCACAGGCTACTCGAGTCTTGGGTATATTAAGAAGATGCTGGTGTGATGATCTTAGACTACGAGCTGGTGTATAAGGCATAACAAGGTTTTGTAAACAGTTTGGTGCTAATCCATCTACAGCCTTCCATGTGAGAAGGATTTTGAATTTGATGCGCTTGCGGATTGGCAACCAGTGCAGCTTTTTGAGAACAGGAGAAATGTGATCATATAAAGATGTCCCTGATAAAACCCTGGCAGCTGCATTCTGAGCATGTTGAAATTTGTCAAGATTGCGTGAAGTAATATTGAAAAGAAGAGCATTGCCAATATCTAATCGAGATAAAACTTACTGATTGGTTCATGAGGATGGAAGTCGACCTGATTAACGGAGCCGACATGGCCTGGTAGCTTGTAGAGGATCCTTCTAGAGGTCGTATCCCAGACATAGACATGCCGATCGGCTGACCCCGCAGCGACCTTGCTACCATCGGGTGACCAAGAGCACCTCAATAGATTCTACAGTCAAATAAAGAATACAGATCATTTAGAGGTGTGAGTCATGGGGGGTGTTTCACAAAGATCCTTAGTTGAACTTGTCTCTAAGTTGGACTTAAATATTATGGAGAGCCATTTGTAGCCTTAAAATAAATTATATTCATGAAGCAAAAATTCAAGTATTTTAGACTTTTCATAAATTCCACATCAAGAAATCTCCTTGATAATAGAAAATATGAAAGAATTTAATCAACATTTTATGCCTTTTAAAATATATTTTACAAAATATTTCAAAGATGCTTATGGCTTTCCATAATTGTTAAGACCAACTTAGAGATAAGTTTAACTTAGGATCTTTGTGAAACACTCCCATGGTCTAGTAGATGTGTCTCCAGACTATGGATCACAAAGTATGTGGTTCAAATCCCTGCCACGGCACTTAAGTCCTTGTATGCACCGGGGCTAGGTCATGTGATTCATAGTGAAAGCTAGATGTATGTCACAAGTACATTCTCCGGTAATCTGCCATTTAATCATGCAGCCTATGGTACAGGCTATGTTACATCAAGATTCAGCCGAGGACGCAGATTCGAATCTGAGTCGCGTCTTTTGGATGGTGACGTTAAAAGGTCGGTCCCCAGACATAAATAATCATATCTGATTGATACACGCCATAAAAACTAAAACAACAACAACAGAGGGTTAGAGCTTGAGTCAGGACTGGGTTTTGGTTCAGTTGTGCTGGATTGTAAGAATGTAACTTGTGCATGGAATTGGCCACAAACAATCAAAAGAGGTAGCATCCCTTGCATGTTCCATTGATGAATATAGGTTTATGATGTTTTTAGTGGCAGATACACTCAATTGTAATTAACATTACAACCACGACATATACAATGGGGAAAATGCGTATGTAAACAGAATGATAAAGTAATTAACTCAATCATTTTAAATTCGCTCACCTTTTCAAAGTTGTGCTGGTGTCCTTGGAAAATTTTAACACATCGTTCTGGTGAAGCAAAAGGCCGTACATCCCAAATTCGCACTAAAGGAAACGATAAGAACAAAAAAAGAGATGATTTCTTTCACATTTTAAGATAAAGTTGAGTCTTGTCATCCTATTTCATTGTGGGGAAAAAATGTGTAGCGGTTATTCTGAAAGAAGCCACAGGAATGATTGTATAATCTGAGGTTTGGAGAAAGCCACACATATAGATGGGTATATGGGACTGCACACAAACGTTGCATCACAAATTGGTCCAAAACTCTAGGCTATTCTAGTTATATTTGGAGAATGAGGGCACATAAAGAGCAATCCTTTTCATGCAACGCTGCTGTAAATAGGACATACTTTCGCATAGGAATAAAATTAATGGAAATACTCAGAAGTTATTTTTCGCCCTTGCCAGAACTCAACCTTCTCCTAAGTTGTCATTGTATTCACTGTGGGTTTTATGAGTAAAAAAGTCTGAATTTAATTAGGAGCATTTTCTATTTTTACAATCCCTAATAAAACTAAATCAGAAGGAAATTACTTAATATAGCTAGTTCTATTATTTAGATGACATTAACAAAATCTCCCATACATTGTCAATGCTTCTAACTCTCTGCAGAAATTCATAGCAGTGAAATAAAAATAAAACAGCAGTGATCAATTTTGCTCTAGAAAGCTTGAAAAGAGCTCTGAAAACTCAAAGGCCTTCTGATTTAAAAAACAAAACAATACAAATCTATGAATGTTCCAGTGAAAACAATAGACTATCTTACAGTTACAAATACTCACAAGTATTATCCATGGAGTTAGACACAATGTAGGATCCATCTGGACTCAGTTCTATACCGGTCACCGAGTCGCTGTGACCAGACATCTTGTACAGCAATCCGTTCTTCCTCAGATCCCATACCTATTTGACGGAGGGGAACCAGTAAGAAAAGATATTTTTTTGTTGAATATTTGTATCACCTTTTGATAACAGCCACGATAGTGTTTTGTTTAGATTGCAAATTATTTTCTGCATATTATATTTCTTAAGATAAGGAGAGAGAAAGAGAGAGAGAGAGGGAGAGAGAGAGAGAGGGGGGGGGGGAGGAGGGAGGGGGGGAGGGGGGGGGGGGATTTGCACGGGAGAAATGTAAGACTCAAGCCCCAAGTGAAGTTCAGAGAATAGTAAGTTCAGCATATCTTAGCATCTCTTTGGCTGATTGAACCTCTTTGAGTCAAGAGGGTTCCAGGCATTTCAGGAAAGAAAAAACTGAGTTTTATCATAATGATATTTTTTTCCTGATGGACTTTCAAAATAGCAAGACCGTCATTATGAAAACTACTTCATCGTTAATCATTCAGTGGAAACGCTTTATGTCCATGAGACAAAACATAAGAAACCAACTACTTTTGATAGGGTCAATAAAATTCTCTGATTTCAGCGATTTTTCTCTCATTTCCTGACTTTTCCCTGACTGAAAAAAGGGGAAACTCATTTTGCCGGTTTTCCAAAGTTTCCAGGAAAAGTCAGAATCCCGATTGACTGACCTTCATATCATTGTCGATACCACCGGAGATGATCTGGTCACTGGTATCGTTGAAGGAAACTGCTAAGACCTGGTAGGTGCTTTGGAACGTTTGTGCACAGCCTCGTTTTCTCGTATCCCAAATCTACAGAAACAAAACAGTCAAGGTAGATGTACAAAATCGGTTATCTGACAATTGCTCACGTCTTCATTTCATCAAGGGTAGACGGTCCAAATGTACGTTGGGTTTTTCGGCTAGGTTCCATATCGGGGGTTAATCTATCTTACAGTCATTTGGTCAAGGTTTAAAGTTGGGATTCCATTTGGTGTTAACAATTTTGATATACCGCAGAGCAATTGCTGCTAGAGCATGGTGTCACATACAAACACAAAATCACAGAATGAAGAAGTATAACACTATGATGAAACAAAGGAATTGTCAAATGTAAGTACTAGTAAAATAAACAGTTCTAAAAACAAGCAAAACAAAACACAATTTACCACTCAAACAAGCGTTTACACTGTCACATCTAACTGCATTGAACCCATAGCAATTATTAGGGGTCACCATATCATATGATCCAAAATTCAGTATTGAGCAAAAAGATCAAACGTCAAAGAAAATTTTAGTCTATTTCTTTAGCAGTACTTGCCATTTCGCGAATATACCATTCAATTGAAGATAAGCATTGAAATCTCTAAGCTAGCGACACAAAGTGGAATTCATATATTATTGTATACCAATTGTATCTGAAATTTTCATTGGAATTGGATCATTTAAAATATGTATTGATTTGTCTTAAATAAACAAGAGAGCAAGATAAGAATAAGTGGTGTCAATTCAAGAAGGCCGGGCTAATTCAACCTTTAGAAAATTCTGAGTGGCTATGGATGAATAGTTAATATCCTGGAGTGTGGTTTGGGGTTTGTTACAGCAAAATACAGAATGTTGTATAACAATAAAATTAATTTAAAAAAAGTTAATTGATACTCAAAATTTCACCTCAAAGACGTTCATGAGATGGCAGGGACTCGAACCCTGTTCCTTGTAATCCATTGTCTGGTGACTAATCCTCTAGACCACAATAACTCTACAGCCCCAGTAAAACTTACTTTGAATGTTATTTTAAATTATGCGCAATATGCAATTTATAAATGTTACGTTAAGAAGATTGTTAATGGTTCTGTTTATTACCCACATACTGTAATTCAAGTCATTGCTAAGATTATTTTTAAGATATGAATGTGTTAGCAAAGAAAATAGTACTGAGCTGGAAGGATTGCTGAATATACTTAAATTTTTAGCCTTTGCTATGTTTCACTCAATCATTGAGGATAAGAGAAAAAAAAACTTACTTTGATGGTACCGTCATCACTGCCACTGGTAACCAATGAAGGCCCTCTCCTAGCGTAGTAGCAAGAGTTGACGAATGACGTATGACCTCTCATTCTCTTGACCCTTGCCCCCGTCTCTGTGTCCCACAGACATACCATCTTATCCGTGGCGCAAGACACAATTTGACTGTAAAATGATACAGACAAGAAGATACATGTTAAGTCTGAGATGCATGGCCCTACGTGTTAGCAGTGCCTGTGATACAGTGTAATATTGAAGCCCTAAACAAATTGCGCTTCACAATGATCAGGAAGTGCCTCAAAATAGTTTTTAAAATCTTTGAGTGCCTGGTTTTACCGTACTCATTTTCCCCAATAGACTGTAGTGATATACAATGTATAAACCGTAAGTAAAACAGAAAATTTAATTTTGATTTCCAATAATAAATTTCATGATAATCATTAATCAGACAGGCTTGTAAAAGTCATGGGATTCCTGACTGACATAAAGGTTTATAATTATCATTGCAGCATGAGCTAAATCCAGGATTTTGTTTCAGAATCTGAGACAATGTTATTGAGTCACTTTAAAAAAGTTCCTACGCCTGCAGTAGTCTGCATAGGACTTCTGTTGCACACAGCTACCTTTTATTTCTACCTCTCCACTCATCTACTCAGGGGTGATAGTGAGCACTAAAAAAAAAAAGTTTTTTTCTTTTTCCTTTTCCTCAAACACGCCCCCCTCGAGTAAAAAAAAAGAGGATCAGGCGGGAAAAATGGCATCTAACAACATACCCCCACCCCCCTTTTGAGTAAGAAAATTGGGAATAAAAATAGGAAAATTAGGGAAGAATAGAGAAAATCAGGGGGGAAATCAGGATATAATCGGGGGGAATCAGGTTTTTTTTTTTTTCTTCAATTTTATCAAGTAGAAAGAAAAAACAAGGGAAACGCTCTCGGCGGTCTCGCCTGCATAACGCAATTCAATATGATAAACCAGAACGTAACGCAATTCAATATGATAAACCAGAACGTCAATGACGTAGCACTCATCCGCACCTCGCAACAACAAATATCGTAAATTTTATGTGGTACACTTTTGAACTGGTCAAAAAATAAAAGTTTGATGCCCTGGAAGGGACATAATTTCATTTCATTTGCATAAAGTACCATAAATAATCAATGGAGCAAAAATCTCACAATTCTGTGTAGAAGTTTAGTGTTCCAAATTTAGCTCTACCAGATAAGGCAAACCAAATCAAAATCGGTCAAGAAATGAGGGAAAAGAAGCAATTTTTTTTATTTTTTGGAATAAATTTGCATACATTACCATAATTAATTAATCGAGAACAATTTCAAAATTCTGTGTAGAAGTATAGTGTACCAAAGTTAGCTCTACGATATAAAGCAAAACAAATCAAAATCGGTCGAGAAATGAAGGAGAAGAAGCCATTTTTGTGATTTCGAATAAATTTGCATAAATTAGCATAGATAATGAATTTCATGATTCTGTGTAAAAATTTTGAATCCCCCTCCTAGCCCTATCATATGAAACAATCAGAATCAAAATCGGTTGAAAAATAATGAAGAAGCATTTTGAAAATCTTGATGTTGAGGCCACAACAAAGTCTAAATTTGTTGAACTTAAATGACCTTTGACCTTAACTTAGTGACCTGAAATTCTACTCACATGATTGGGGAGACTTGATAACCCTATAGTCCAAGTTTCATTGACTAAGAACTTATACTTTCAAAATTATATCAAAAATTCAAAAACTTAACCTTAGGTTAAGTTTTCGATGATGCTACGACATAGTCCAAGTCTGTTGAGCTGAAATGACCTTTGACCTTGACTTTGTGATCTGAAATTCTACTCACATGATTGGGGATACTTGATTACCCTATAGTCCAAGTTTCATTGACTAAGAACTTATACTTTCAAAATTATATCAAAAATTCAAAAACTTAACCTTAGGTTAAGTTTTTGATGTTGACGTTGACGCCGCCGTCGCCGTCGCCGTCGCCGCCGTCACCGTCACCGGAAAAGCGGCGCCTATGTCTCGCTTTTTTGCTACGCAGGCGAGACAAGGCGAGACAAAAAGGGGGAAATAATCGGGGAAAATAAATAAATCAGAAAACCCGATTTAAATCAGGTAATTATCAGGCCTGTCTACTACACATGTGTGAACAAGCCATTAGAAGAAAAAAGTAGTAATCACTGTTTTTTCTTACTTCCTTCCCAGACAGTTCTGTATCTATACTGGGGACAAAATGTGATGTGGCTTACCTGCCATCAGTGTTGTAGTGCAGCTCCATGACAGCCCCTTGGTGGCCCTTCAGTACTCCATAGTTCTCACACTCTCCATACACATTCCATAACACTAAACAGAAGATAAAATTAATAAGAAGATTTGAAAGTACTCTACATGTGAAGAAAGGGATCAGTGTAACTAGTGACAGTCCCTGGTGATAGAGGTATACAACTATACATAAACCAAACACTAGAAGCTGGCTAAAAAATTGAACTGAAATTCACACACAAAAACATTAACTACTGTAGATACATGCATACATTGTATTGTCGTTAATTGTTTGCTGAAATTATTTAAGAATAGATACCCCAACCCCAATCAAAGAGGTTTTGTAGACCACCCCCTCATCACTAATACAATGTATGTGGCTTAATTTTCAGCTTGATGTACATTGTACATAATTTGGACTTGTGATAGCATTTGCAAGGCCTCTGGACTGTCACATCTTTAGTTAGCATTACGTGCAAGGATAAAGAATTAATTCATCAGTAATTCAGTATCACTCATTACCTTGCAACAGGGGTATTTGCAGACAATGGGAGGGGCACTAGAAGGCAAAATGCCTGATCGGCGGTCGCCTTTGGGCAATTCAAACTCAGAAAGTACCATTCTAGGGGATAGTCTGTCTCAAGAGACTCATTTGATTGATGCAGATAGCAACTAAAATAGGTCAGTGCAGGGAAGGTATGGTGCTCACTGTTTCATGCTTTTGAGCCTTCAAGCCCAACTTTTCTTTGGATTTTATAGTTTTCACAAATCATTGATAGACTTTGCAAACAACTCTTATAACACTGCTCTTGGTCAAGTAGGACATATCAGAGAAGAGATTTCTGTGGAGTGTTTCATGAAGCTGTTTGTAAAGTTACGCATGACTTTAGGAATGACTTAAATTAGGGAGGCCAATGCCCAAATCTAACTTTTTAATTACGAATTTGTTTAAAATAAAACAAAGATTAAAAGAAAGCATTTACTTTCACTAAGAAAACTCACCCATCTGCCGACTCCAGAAGTTCCATAAAATAGGAGATATCCAGCTTGTAAACACTCCCTTCCTTCTACGCCTTGGCCGTACGCAAGAGCCTTGAAACAGATAAATTCATGTCGCGAAATTACGTTGATAATTAGACAGGCCCGAGGCAATGGGCGTGTCATTGTCCGGACAAAGTTCATGATGAAGTTTAAAACTTCGCGCGAAAGTGCAATCACTCAACAGCGGCTAGCCTTGAATCGGTCGCACACGTACACACCGCGCAGGCAAGCCCCAATGCAGGCTGAAATCCAGCCATCAATGTGCGAACGATTCCATCTTCTACTACTACGAGCCGAAGGCGATGGTTCAAAAATGAAGAAGGAATATACAAATTGGCAGCTAAGAAACATATATAATTCATTGATATTTACCTTAGATGTGTATTCCAACAATTTGATTTCCTCATGAGTATTCCTTATTATCAACGATCGAGAAGTTACGAGGTCCAATTAACATCCATCTTGCAGCGAACACAGTAGCATGATCCATGCAACGTACGTCATGTACGTGTACTAATATTTCTCTCACTCTCTCTCTCTCTCTCTCTCTCCCTTTCGCTATACGTAACATACACACTCACTAACCATGTGTCATACAACACACACCTTCAAATCATGGCTTTCATTTCAATTCTCAATTGGAGTATAGACTGCTCACGTAGACTTTTTTTTTTACTGAAATATTTTTTTTAACACTTCTCATACATTATACTGCACGACACTCGTATCTAGTGCTGTGAGAATAAGGTACTAGGGTCTATAAATAAGACTACGCTTTGCGCACGATCTGACCGGAGCTCAGTGGAGCTCAGACATATGTCGCAATACCCTTTATTTTTGGCGCGAACAATGACGTCACTGTTCACAGTTTTTCTTCTCATTTTGAGATGGATGTAGCTATAGGGCTCAAACCAACGCAAGATTGACAGAAACATCGTACTCTATCTACTTTCGAATGTTCAGTTTGTAAAAATCTGTATTTAAAAAGATATAATCTTTTTTCTTTATATTTTCTAGTTGTTAGAAGTGGCAATTGTGAACATCTGAAATGTTGATCTCTATCAAAAGTTCTTTACTCAAAACGGATCCCATATTTTTAGTGTCTACCTTCAGCCCATGAGAAGGTTTTTAGTGAGCAAACCTCTACGCCCTCTAGGATTTTCTTAGTCTGGGATGCGCGTTCGTAAAGTTGTTCTGCTACGAGAATTATTGGACTCAAATACGTCAAAATCTGCAAGATCGTCAACAAATGGTGAAAGACTGTTACAGATCCGTGATTATAGGTATGTTGTGAAATGTATGATTGTATTTTCTTTTCTTATTTTCATCAATTTTTTTTTTTACATCATTTTTTTCCCTCTGCTAATTTTTTGAAGTGGGCGACGAGCGCACAAATCGTAGGCGTAGAAGCCTTACGCCCGGGCATTGGCCTCCCTACTTAAATATGAAAAGCCAAATGGGATGCTCAATCTTTTTTAACTGCATCAACTAAAGTTGAACTGTGCATGTGTAGATTAACATTCTTATTATAGCAAACATTTGTAATGCAAAGTATATTTTTTGCCATAATTTAATTGAGGTTATTGGAAATATAATCACACTTTGATAAAACATCAGGACAAATTTTGGGCATCCTATCTGGCACTTCATATTCAAGTCGTTCGTTAAGTCATGCGTAACTTTACGAACAGCTTTATGAAACAACCCCCTGGTAAGCTGCATATTTACGTACGGATGGATCTGTCAAAGGAAGCTGATGCCAAGGTCTGTCCGTTGGGATGGAATCTGGCACTGAAGATCTCCCCCTCGTGGCCAGTCAATAACATGATAGCTGCAGTCATGCTCGAGAGACGAGGTGGGCCCTAGGAGAGAAACAAGAATTTAATCTTATTTTTTCGTCAAAAATTATGCAAATTTCTTGTATGGTTTATGGTGTCGTGCATACGCGTAATACCATAAACCATACAAGAAGTTTGCATAATTTTTTACTGATAGCTTCAGTTTGAGGTGCAGAACTATAACGTAGTTATGGTACTGAGCGACGACGTCAACATCGTAGCCCTAACAGAGGCTTCCCAATGTAGGATGTGATCCAAATTCAGGTGGAAAATGCGATATATGATTATGATTAAAATAAGTAAAAAATTGGGCTAACATTCGATTGCTAAGAATGGATTTGAAACTGCTAAAAAAAATAGAAACGGAATTACACCACGTAGTAGGGTGTCTGAACGATTTTTCAATTTTTAATTTGAGATCGTTTTTTACCATTTTTGTTTGATATTTGAATTAAAAATGTAATCAGAATAATACATTTCAAATTTCAAGTCTCACCGATGTTTCTATCAAAAGATACAGCCCCTCCGAAATGCTGCAATATTCATAGGATTTTGCTCAGAATCGATGAAAAAGATGTACACGCAGAGTTATGTTGTTTTGCTAAATTTAGCCAAACAGCTGTATCGCGCAATATGCAAGCGTATGCATAGCGTACGTATGTCATGCGCAACTTGCAGCTTGAGCATTCACTATAAGCGCACATGTTACGCGATGTAACCATAGTTTGGACTGAGCGGAGCTCACGCCTCCCTAATTAGCTGATTCCAAAAATGTGGGAAGGGTACTTTTAAACTGTTGGGGCGAGTGATCTCTTGGGGCTAGCGAAAAAATAAGTGCATACATATTTTCCTCACGTCTAGCCGGACATAAGCCCGGGGGGCGCAGCCCAGGAAAGTGGCAAATTTTGGAGCTAGGATGCAAACAACATTTAAATCGCTGTTTTGACCCAAGATATTTTTAGAATTTTGGGGGTGCGCCCCTTTGGGGAATATGGAGAAAAACCTGCTCTTTCATATGACACCTCATTTATTGAGTTTCACCTTCAGGATCACAAGCCCCAAAGGTTTGAATTTCAATTTTTTTTCATAAAATCATTGACCAATTTTCATGGTCGCGCAATGCACGTAGACTGCATAGGGATGCGTGCAATCTCTATGGGAAGTATTTTAGCACACAACATCGGGTGCGCGATCAGACACCCTACCCGTAGGTAGGGTGTCTGATCGCGCACCCGATGTTGTGTGCTAAAATACTTCCCATAGAGATTGCATCAGTAGGGGCGCTGGTTCGAGAATAAGGATCGTCTTTGGAAACACGGACCGATGCGTCCTAAAAAATAAGGATCGTCTGCATTTTCGCAGACGTTTCATAGATCTATTTCTGATTGGAGCATTGGCGTTGCAAAAAACGGATTCCACAATGATTTTCTTGATGCATTTTATTTTTAGTTGACTTTGTACGGAGACCTTCACATTATGAGCCATTAGTTTCCTTGGGAAGACGGACAATCCAAACAAGTAGATGGTGAACTAGACCCTCTAGCTCTCTAGGATTATTTTCCCCAGGGGAATCCATTTTTGGCATCGCCAGTGGGCGGTTCGGTAACCCAAAAACACAAAGAGCGCCGATGAAAAAAAACGTCCGCGAAAATGCAGACGATTCTTGTTTTGGGGGATGCATTTTGTACGCACACTCACTGAGTCAATCGTTTTTATTTCAAGGTAGGGGTCTATAGTCTAGCCAATAATAGCATGTTATATTGTTAGGTCCTCGAATTTCGAAAGACAAGGCGGCCGGCGATGTGCTGTCGGTTTCACAAACTGACCGAAAATGCCCTCCCATTGTGTAACCATTGATCTAACGTTACATGGATTACAAAGTCCTCGGAACAAGAGAGAGATGAACAGAAAAGTGATATTCTAAGCTCTTCTTACCGATTGCATCAAGGCCTTTTGTTGATTGCTTACAGCCACCAGTTCATGATGCTTTGGTCTTTTTACTGCAACTAAGGCACCTTCTTCTGCTTTTCGTTTTTGGTCCATCACAGGCATGTTTTGGTTACCATTCGTGCTTTAAAAATGACTGAAAAGCTGACGTTAATTACGAGTTGGTTAAGTGTAGCCGAGAGATGGCGCTAAACCTCAACTGCGCTATACCTTTTTGTAATCTTTATAGCTAGATTGCTATATTGAACTAATTAATTTGCAAAGAAGATATGTTTTAAACATGCTGTACAAATTGTTCCGTCTTTTTACAATGTTGTATCAGAATATATTAATATGAAGTATTACCGTCACCTTTTCCTTTTTTATATTGAAAAATCTATTTTGTACCGAGGAAGCAGTTTTTTTCGAACACCACTTCAAACTCAAAATGTCATGCATTCCCATTCAAATTACAAACAAATAATTGGCAGATGAATAGGGCAATATTTTTTTTTCTATGGCAACTAAAATACCCACTTTACGAACTTCCACTACGATTCGACTTCTCAGTTTTGTGCATAACGATTGATTAACATAATGGTTGTGATATAATTATGATTGGGGACCCCACTGGAAACTTTCGTGGTATCCTATGTTCAAGCTGACTTGATTTTGATCTGTTATTCTTGTATGTTGGAAGTTTCAAGAATAAAACAATCATCAATCGATATATTGGATCAAATCATCTACGGACCGGTCATCATCAAAAATAACATCAAAGCTCGGGTCTTTTTATAAAACACGTCTTACTCAGAAAAAAAATCCACCACGTACAGGAATTCAAGCCAAGCAGACCATGCATGCCTAATTTGCTAGCAATTAATATTACAAACAAAGAAAACTTTACTAAACGGGGCAATTATATATAAGTTGACAAATAGTGGCCGGCGGGATTATTTACAAAGTAAATGTAGGCCGTTTATTATAACGATCATGTTTTTCATAAATCTTACAAGCCTTTACAAAATCGTTTAAATTAATTGTTTATACATGGAGGTATATGACTGAACACTAAACTATATTCCCCCTAAAATGTACTAGTCTATGTCAAAACATTGTCTGTTTTTTTTTTGTAATTGAGACTTCAATTACCGAAAATGATGGCCTATATAGCTCGCTCATAAAATCTCGAAATTTAAAGTTGAGATTATCTCACAAAACATTATACTATCTACAAATATTATTCCATCACAGAATTTCAGAAAATGGGTTTAAACAACATTAAAATATGAAGGCATTTCATTATCATGGAAAACTCTTTTGAATATAATATATATGAACATCCAAATAAGCATCTGTACACTTTCAAACATGCAGTGAGCAATTTTTGCTCCTTTTGCAATAAACACAAATAGTCTTATGAATATCTGTTTTTTACCTGTGAGAAAGTAACAATTTTTTGGAAGGACTGCGATGACCGTTTTGCTTTATCAGCGTTAACAAATATATATTGGAAAGGAATTCATGACAAATCGGGATAAGATCCAATTAATGCGGGAGAAGAACAACTGTTAAATCACATTATTCTTTTTACCAAACAAATTTAAAAAAGAATTTTAGAAAATAGACAAGAAAAAAAAAGAATTAGCGGGGGAGAGATCGAGGCACTTTAAATTTTCACTTCACTTCAGAAAATACTTCTATCTCGGACTCAAAATTGTTAATATAATTTGGTCAGTGTAGGACGGGGAAGAGACTGGATTTCCAACGACTGTTTAGATGTGGCTCTGTTCGGGTACGGAAGGGGGGGGGGTGAGGGGATATAGGTATTACATATTGTATGTGTGTGTGTGTGCATGTGTGTGTGTGTGTGTGTGTGGCGCATGCAGTAAGGAGGGACAACGGTATTAAAGGGATTACATTTGGAAAATCTGAAATTAGGCAAGTGTTATATGCAGATGATATGACAATATTTTTGAAGGATATTGATTCGGTTAGAAGGTTGCAATATATTTTTGAATCATTTGAAAAAATTAGTGGTCTTAAAGTGAATAAAACAAAGACACATTTTATGTGGATGGGTGAGGATGAGAACAAACCTGATGGGCCTTTATTTGGAAATTTGGTTAAGGAAATACATATTTTAGGGGTTAGTTATTCATTAGATCGAAGATTAAAAGATGATTTGAATTATAAAGAAATTCTAAGTAAAATAAAAAAATTGCTTGTATGGTGGAAACAAAGAGATTTAACTATTATGGGTAAAATACATTTGCTAAAAACTTATGCGCTTTCAAAATTAAATTATATTTCATCTCTCGTTATTGTCCCTCATTGGGTATATAAAGAAGTTACAAAAATTTCATTTGAATTCATATGGAGGGGGAAAGATAGAATTAAACGGGCAATTATGTATCAGGATTATGACTTTGGAGGATTAAGAATGATTAATTTTGAAATGTCCGTTAAAATACAGCGCATAATGTGGATAAAACGTCTTTTATATGGAGAGAAAAGTTTGGGATGGAAATTGTTTTTTGATCATTGCTTACAGTTTGTGGGTGGTAGATTTATTTTTGTATGTGATTATGATTTAAACAAGATTAAACTCGTTTTAGATATTCCACCATACTATATGGAAATGTTGCAAGCATGGCAAGAGACAAGTAATTTAAGATATTTGGAGGGTTATATTAATCCAATTATTTTTAATAATCAGAATATATGTATAAATGGAAAAAGTATATTTGATAGATACTTGTTTGAAAGAGGGATTGTTCAACTGAATCATTTGGTTGAGAAAGGTCATGTTAAGCCTGTTAAATATTTTATGAACCTCGGTATGAAAGGTAATAATTTGCTTATGATTATTGATATTTATGATGCGATACCCAGGTTATGGAAGGATGATTCAGGGTTAATAGAATTCCTCGAGGTTGATTTGATAAGCTTTAATACTTATTTCCATATTTCTAGTAAAAAAATACAGTTTGTGGATGTGGGTTCAAGAACAATCTATGATTATTTCATCAAAGCACTGCAACGAACGTATGATTTGCAGGTAAGGGATGGGCAAAATGATTATGATTTTATAGATAAAGAATTAAAAGAAATATTTGTTAGACCAAGAATTACTATACTCATTAGAAAACAACGTGAATTTCAATTTAAATTATTGCATGGAGCCATATACACTAATGAGCATCTTCATAGATTTGGTTTTGTTGGTGATAATTTATGTTCGTTTTGTAAGCAGGAAACAGAAACATACAAACATTTATTTTTATCTTGTGGGAGCGTTCAAAGGTTATGGCAGGCTTTAATACAACTTTTTGAGTTAGATGAAATTAAAGATTTAGAATGGCGAGATATATTTGTTGGGTTGGTAGGTAGTTCATATAGAATAAAAATGTGTAATACTATCATTTTCATGGTGAAGTATGTTACATTTATGTCAAGATCGGGGGGGCGAGTACTCACTTTAGAAAAGATGAAAAAAAGCATTTTTAAGTATAGGGATGAGGAAAAGAAAATAGCAATTAAAATGGGAAAGCTAGGATCACATTTCTTAAAGTGGGAGCAGCTTAAGATTAATTAAGATTTGCTTTCTTCTCCACCGTGAGCTTGTTAAAAAGCGTAACTCGATTTTGCGGCCTGGATAACTTATTTAGTATATTTTTCTTAAGTTGAGAATGTTGGCAGACATCCACTGAGTGAGTACTGTGTGTGTGTGTGTGGGGGGGGGGGGTGGGTGGGTGGGTGGGTGGGTGAGTATGTGTGTGAGTGGGTGAGTATGTTTGTGTGATAGAGGGTGAGTATGTCTGTGTGATGGAGGGGGCAGGGAGGGGGCAGAATTGTTTCAGTAAAATTATCTCCAGATTTGTTTTTTTTTGTAATATATAAGTAAATAACATTTACAATTGACATATTATGTTTAGGTACTTATACGTTTACTTTGTTGCTAAGTTATATTATACTTCAAATAAGTTTGTGTTTAATTATGTTTATGTAAAAGCATCAATATTGAACACGTTTATTTTATTCAATTGTATGTCATGGTTTGTATTACACATCTGGAGAAATAAAACAAAATTGTTAAAAAAAAAAAAAAAAAAGTGTGTCCGAGAATGTGCGTGTGTGTGTGTCTGTCTGTATGTGCGTGAGGCTCTTTAATTTGTGGAAATATAATTCATTCAGTGCACAACATATTATATTGTTATAAATGAATAATAACTTACAACTGTATGTTTCTGTGATAATTAGTAACTAAACGTATATGCTTTGTTATGCATTTGTAATATTGTGAGATGTAAAAATGGAAAGTTTCGATTTGTTATTATATATTTCATTAATGTTGAAGTAATGTAACTCCGATATCGTGTAATATTATGAGAAATTATGTCTATGTTATCATTCTGTAATTATGTCTTGTGCATTGAATGAATAATAAAATAAATTCAAAAACAAAAAAAATCCAAAAGATCAACCAACCAGTCAGTCGATCAATTTACCAATCAACCAGTTACACAAACAACCAATCAATCAATTTACCAATCAACCAGTTACACAAACAACCAATCAATCAATTTACCAATCAACCAGTTACACAAACAACCAATCAATCAATTTACCAATCAACCAGTATACACAAACAACCAATCAATCAATTTACCAATCAACCAGTTACACAAACAACCAATTAATCAATTTACCAATCAACCAGTTACACAACCAATTAATCAATTTACCAATCAACCAGTTACACAAACAACCAATTAATTAATCGACCAACCAATCAGTCAATCAATTTATCAAATAATCAAGTAATAAATACACAACTCGATATACCAATCAATCACATTATAAATCAATACATCAACCAACTAATCAATCCCCCACCCAATCAATCTGCTTTTCATTTTGCCAATATATTATCACAAATTCAATCAGTAATTCAATCAAACCAAACAAACAACCATCCCACCAACCAATCAATCAAACGAGAGAGAGAGAGAGAGAGAGAGAGAGAGAGAGAGAGAAAGAGGAGAGGAAGAGAGAGAGGGAGAGACAGGGGGAAGAGAGAGAGAGAGAGAGAGAGAGAGAGAGAGAGAGAGGGGAGGAAGGGAGAAAGATAAAGAGAGAGGGGGAGGAAGAGAGAGGGAGAGAGAGAGAGGGGGGGAAGAGAGAGTGGAGGAAGAGAGAGAGAGAGAGAGGGGGAGGAAGAGAGGGAGGGAAGGGAGAAAGAGAAAGACAGAGAGAGGGGAGGAAGAGAGAGGAAAGGGAGACAGAGTAAGGTAGAGAGAGAGAGAGAGAGAGAGAGAGAGAGAGAGAGAGAGAGAGGGGGGGGGGAGGAAGAGAGGGAGGGAAGGGAGAAAGAGAAAGACAGAGAGAGAGAGAGGGGAGGAAGAGAGAGAGGGAAGGGAGAAAGAGTAAGGTAGAGGTAGAGAGAGAGAGAGGGGGAGGAAGAGAGTGAGAGAGGGGGGAGAGAGAGGGAGGAAGAGAGAGAGGGAAGGGAGAAAGAGAAATATAGAGAGAGAGGGGGAGGAAGAGAGAGAGAGGGCGGGAGAGAGAGAAGGGGGAGGAAGAGAGAGAAGGAAGGGAGAAAGAGAAAGATAGAGAGAGAGAGGGCAGGAGAGAGAGAGAGGGGGGGGGGGGGGAGAAGGGGGGGGGGGGTAAATGAAAGAAAATCAAGAAAACAAGATGGAAGAATGTTACCACAGATGGACTAAAGACTGCCTGAATGAATTCCAGTAGACAAACAATCTGAACTCCATCATAAAAGAAGGGAAAATACACACATAAGAAAATGGTGGACCAATGTTGCTGGTATTTTGTAATATTTGTCAAAAGTCAAAATGTACATCCTTTATTCCACAAAACAATAACTTCAAAACTTCTGGAAACAACAAGCTGAGCCTTTCAGGGAACGCCATTCACTATCATTAATGAAAACATGACAAACAAAAATGTTTAGCAAATATTTGCAGCAGGTCAAAAAAGAAAAAAAACCTACATGTAGTATGAAAAGAGGTCGATTAGATCTCACCCTCAAAACCTTACTAGAAATTACAAAAATGATCACAGTTGGCTTTGGGCGCAATGGGCGGGTAATGCCATATGCAGAGTATACTAAAAGAATTGAAAATTGCAACTTTACTGCTGGGGGCTGGAATGATTCACATCCAACTTTACTAAAAAAAACACTGGACAATACCTTATAATTTGAATCAAAATCTTAAGTTTGGTCTGTATCCCCCTAACATCATTTTGAAATACTCATGAGTAAAAGACCAAGAAGGTACCGTAGGTTAATTCTATGCAGGTCTTAGCATGATTAACAGAACAATGTACCTTTGTTGGAAAGACAGCAGAGTGGTGATATCAATATCAAAACAAAACAAAATATCATTTGAGCAAGAAGAGCATTACAATTACAAGCATCATGCAATTGCTACTTTCCTGTTTTGTCAGAACGTTGATAAGTTGTAATATTTGTGATACATGTATTAATAAAAAACAAAGTGTCAATGATAAAGATGCATGCATTTTAGCATGAAGAGTGCAAGTGCTCAGAAACCATTTTTAATATAATCATGGTGTATTGAGACAGATAGTTGTGACACACACACACACACATGTACGCACTCGAGGTTCGATTCTAGGAGCGCTGAAATAGTTCCCTCCCACAGAGATTGTTTGTGGTGAGGCACTATTTGGAACTCCATTAATTGACCTTGAGTGCGTACGTGTGTGTGTGTGTGTGTGCACATGTCACAACTCTCTCAATATGCTATGACTATAATCACGATGGATACCAAGTCTATTTCAAAGGATATTTGTTAATACTTTTACGACTTTCAGCAGACAGATATGTACTAGTACCACACACGGTCTAATAAATTACAAGAACACATCATTTATCAAAATTGGAACTCTATTCTACTAAAATTTTAACCTCACACTTGGCTTAAAGCTTTGGTTCAAAATCAGGTTCAACAAATAAGGTTGGTCTCAGGTCTAAGATTTCCATCGTGACTTAAAACATGATTTTAGACATAGCATCAGGTTTAAAGCCCCACTGCGTCTACTTAAAGCTACTTGCGCCCTCTATATAGCAAACAATGCCTAATCGGTGCCTGCTGGTGCCCCATGATCCTCTTTTCTTATGTTAATTGAGAGCTGATTTGATGAGATAACCATCTGTCAGTTACCTTGCAGGGAGGTCTAATCCCCCCTGGCCAAACTAGTGCAGACGGGCTTTAAATGAAGTAGCAGAATACATACCTTTGGTCCTATTGTATCAATTCAGTTAAACCCGACCTCGGATCTAAGACTGGTTTACCTCTAAGATCACGTTTAACAAAGGGGAGAATTTAGACTTCAAAATAACTTCCTTTGGCTAAACCTGATTTTGAACAAAAGCATAGGCCCAGAGACGGGTTTGAATTTTAGTAGAGTATGGGCTTGACCGTTAAATTAAAAGATATCAGTCAACGTCCTCATGAATCTTGGCAGACCGTACATGTTAGATCATTGCATTCACACTATTACATGTACATGTATGAATACTAATTATAATTATAAACATGTATACTATGCGAGATATCAGATAACAGCTGTTATAAGGTCACAACTGGTGAAAAATTTAATATCAGTTTAACTTCAATATGGTTAAAAAACATGACAGACATATTTTGTTTGTATCATTGGGATCTACCCTTCAATTGTTGCCTCCATACATGATAGGAATTGAAATAGCAACTGATTTACAAAACAATTATATGGGGGAAGGACAAATCATATTTTGAGGAGCTGGGTTTTAGTTTGTACATACCACCCATGATAAAACACATATCAACAAATTCTCATTTTGTTGGAAATACAAAAATTCATGTACAAGATGGAAACTAGCTACATGACAAATGCATGAAAAGATAGGTGGCAAGGCACCAACAACAACAAAGTTTTGGAAACGCCCATTTTTTAAGCACAATATTGAGTTGCGGAAGTTATAAGCAATCATTTTTTGTTTAAACCCTTTACAAAAGAAGCATAGACATTAGACAATGTACCTTGTATATTAAAATGCTTGAAACAATTTATGCAAATGAAACATGTTACTGGTATGCTCTACAACACAGTGCATGATGAAATGAAATGTGTACACATATATAGCCACCATGAACATGACAGACAAAGAAGAGGACAAAATATACACACTATGAACATGACGGACAAAGAAAGCGAACAAAATATACAGTTCCTCAGGTAGACAAAGGAACATCCCTTCACTGCTATTATGTAAAAATGTGTACAACAGGTGTCACATCCATAGTCACCTGTCCTACACATTTTTACATAATAGCAGTGAAGGGATGTTCCTTTGTCTACCTGAGGAACTGTATATTTTGTCCGCTTTCTTTGTTCGTGATGTTCATAGTGACAGTTCCTCATTATACAAAGGAACATCCCTTCACTGCTTATTAGGTAAACATGTGTAGAACAGGTGAATATGCATATGACACCTGTTCTACACATTTTTACATAATAGCTGTGAAGGGATGTTCCTTTGTCTACCACAGCAATTGTTGAGGGTAGAATGAGGAACTGTATATTTTTTCCTCTTTCTTTGTCTGTCATGTTCATAGTGAGCGTAACACGGCCTGTTCATCTCGCCATATCAAACTGGCCATTTTTTGGCGATTCCGTGAGATGTGTCCTGCATGACATGTGATATTCATTCACGTATTCATTCATGAATGAATCCATGAATCTTGATGTGACGATGTCTAATGGTAGTAATACCAAAAAGCACCATTATTCAATGGTCATATCATGAGAATCTTAATTTTTTGATGAAATATGAGGGAGTAAAAAGAAAAATATGGGACACATTGCATGGAATCAATCATTTATAAACTTCCTTTCCCCTGAAGTTTTTTTCTTCATATCCATCATATAGAAGTAGAATACAATAATTTGTAACCATTAATCAATGAATGAAACTTTGGGGGGCCAGTACGGGAGACGACACTAGCTCGTATTGTAAATAGTTATATCGCAGGGCCTATAATTACGAAATATCAACTACCTTACATGTTTATAAAAGAAAGAACAGTCTATGTCAATATGAAACTACATCATCCACCCGTGTTACATAGCAATTCATGCAACTTCTTTTTCAATATCTACATGTACATGTCCATGTAAAACTATCCTACCAGTACATTAATTCTCAAGTTCTTCACAAGCACAAATGTACTATTAATGTCCATCCATATATTGGTCTGCCTATGGTATTGACAATGTAAATCAAATGTACATGTAAGGCCAATGCATGGAGTACACTTCACTGGCTTAAAGGCCCACTGCACTACTTGTAGCTACTTGTGCACTCTATTTAACAAACGATGCCTAATCGGTGACCATTGGTCCCCCATGATCCTCTTTTTTAAAATATTAACCGAGAGTCGAGTTGATGAGATAACCACCTGTCCAGTGACCTTGAAGGGCGGTCTAATCTCTCCTGTAAACTAGTACAGATAAGCTTTAAATCTTTTATCAGAATCAATCACGATTAGCTACCATCAGATGTGAAATTCACAGGCTAATTAAGGCATGATACATGTTTGTGACAGTGCACAGATAATTCATGTTTGCGAGTACATTAAAGAATATGCACTGCACGGAGGTTAAGTCACAATCAGATAATGAACGAGACTCGTCGAGTTCACAATCCAGCTCACTGTGACTTAACTGAGTGCAGTGCATATCACTAATGCACGAGCTTCAAAACACAACTTATTTGTTTTCTAAATATGGCTCTTCAATATGAATTTGAGTTGAGATATAAGCAAAATTCCTGATCAAAATGCAAAAAATCGCAGAGTAATGGGGGCTGCCATTGAATGACATCACAGTATAAGTGCTGCAGCTGCAGCCTAACAGTGTAGTGCCATTTGAAACTGAATGCATTTCATCGGGCATTCGTTTTGTAGATCCATCATAAACCATATCACAGCTTCAGAAACGATTATCTAATCATGATTGTCTGAAACATTTATTTTAAGAATGACATTTTAATTTAAGATACAAAACAAAAACAAGCTCAAAGTCTCATGTTAGAGAAATGGAAACATTCAGCTTTAAACTGGAAAATAATCAATACAAGATTTCAAAATTACGCCGATCTTCGAGACCAATGTCGAACATTCAAGTTATTCAAAATGTAGAACCACTTGGTCTCAATGCATGCAACTTCCACAAGTTTTTGTCCGTTTCTTACATTTCGTTGGTCCAACAAAAAAGCATTCTTAATTACCTGTATTTTGAGCCAGCTAATCTCCTTTTAGATAAATTTGCCAAGTTTGAAACATCATCTCATTTGCTGATGTTATAGTGCACATACCGGTAATTATTTTGTTCACATTTGACAGGAGTAAGGTATGCTCTTTTTTTACCACACTTCTAGAACCATTTTATAATAATACATAGACATAGATTTGACATGAACCTTCTTTCATATATATGCATATAAAAAGATGGAGGGGTCTCAAGATAACTTGGCACTAGGGTGAGACCGACATAGCAGAGCAATTTGGTTCCGAGATGTTGGTACAAGTGCTGGCTACAGACTCAACGTATCTAAACAGACCTTACTTCAGTGTTTTGTATATTTTTGCATCTTTAAATTTTAAAAGCACCCCATCAGAAACCAATCTACACATAACAAAAATTGTTGTTTATAAGTAAGTGCTTAGTGCAAAATGTGTGCCAGTATTTGCAATCGATTCATGATCTCCTGGATAACTCGGCCTTGATATTTCGCCAGGTCCAATCGTCTCTAGTGCCTTATCATCCTAGATCCAAAACGAGACATCCTCAATGTTCTATTCACAGACGTAAGGTTCCTGAGACTACTGTAATAATTCTTCCGACAATGAGACTTTTTGTAGCATAAATACTAATTTCATACAGTTCTGTCATGTCAATCCGTGTCGCATTCTTGCTTTTCAAGTGGTGTATGCGTGTATCTCCATGCGGGGGGTTAAAAAACGTGGAAGCGTACTGTCTGTCTGCCTCTCTGTTTTTCTTGAAGCATCCTTGAGTGAACTAGACGTAAAGAATGTTTTAAAAAGCCTCCTTCTCAATCTGGCATGCTTCTCTCAACTCTCTCTCTCTCTCCCTCTCTCTCTCTCTCTCTCTCTCTCTTTCTGTCACTCTCTTAAGTGTCATAGAAGAATGCATTCTTCTTTTTCTTCTACAATGTTAGCATGCAGTGAATAATCACAGATTCCATCTTGCTCAAAGATCAGTTCATTTCCTGGATACAGAGTACAAAAAGGGGGGAGAAAATGTATAAACTCAAAGCATCTGCAGTTTACCACAAGTCATGACATGAATACTGATTACTGAAAGATTGAAATTCAGGCATTATTGTATACCAATACTATAGTACAAAGAGAAGGTTGAGTTTGAGTCAAGATAACAAATAGTTTGTTCTGCTTTTCCTGGTATTTGTATATCAATCGGAAGAATAACATAGTAGAAATGTCCCCTGAAAGGGCTCCTCTTAAAATGCCCTCATTTGCAAAATGCATAAAGATATAGAAGAACATTTGTGTGAATTCTCATATTTATGTGTGTAGTGCATGTGATCTTCAGCAAGAATTACCGGTAATTCAGTTCTGTTTTTTTTTTTTATCTGTACCAAAAGTATCAGTTCTTATGCACTACATAAATGACCTTTCCCAAAGGCTTCCAGTGCCACACAGATTACCAGAACTCAAGTTTACCGGTATCTTAAATCCTTGTGTACCACCAAGTTTTTTCAAACATTATTTTACATAATAGCATTCAATGATTATGTACTACTCTTGCCCTTAATCCTGCAGTTAATAAACAGGAAGTGATGTCATTCTTACCCTAATCATCCACTTCCTGCTTAATAAGAACAGATAATAGCGGTTAATACCAACATAGAATTACTGAATCGATTGATAAGTAGTGTCCCATATTTGCTTCATGAAGACAGTACACATTTCAATTGCAAAACATTCTGCCCAAAATCATAATTGAAATAAGAATAAAACTCTTATAATTTTTGTTTTATTGGAACTGTGCACATTAATGCATGTAGGTTGAGTCTATTTCACAATACTTGAAAACTCAAGAATGCAAGATTATTGGTTAACACTCAATTTAACACTTAAAATGAATGAGAAGACTCACCTCACACATGACTTATTGTCTTTACCAGAACACAACCTTTTTTTTAATACTTATATTGAACATATTTGTCTCACCCCACCCCCCCCCCTCCCCCCCAAAACAAGTTTGAATTGCCTACATTCATCTTCAAAAAGAATGCCATGCTTTAAGAGTTGTTGCTCTTGCACATGTCTTATGGTAATCTGTGACAGTTTGGATCAAAAATCCTTACAATGCCGTAATTGCTGTTACCCCCATTACACTTTGATTTTCAATACGGATTGTGAGGATGTGAAGGCCCTTTGTTGGTCATGCTCACATCTACTTTTTCATCCCCAATACATCCTTTGATGGTTACAAGAGTGCTCATGCCCCGACATGGGCGCCATTATAAGTTGCGAGTAAATATTGCGAGTAAAGTTTATTTCATGCAGCATGTTTACTCGCAAATTAAAATAGCGGCCGAAACCGTGAAGGGGTGTATTAGATAGATAGATAGATAGATAATTTATTGGTCCATATTCAAAACATAGAAAATTCATTTACGCGCAAAAAGATAAGAACCGGCCCGGTTTTGTGCCTCATGTGTGAAGTCATTAATCAGGAGAGAGAGGGTACAAATGAGGCATTAACAAAAAAGATGTTGTATTGCCCTTTGCGACCGACCCAAAATTCTTGAAATCTGCTGTCGGCTCTTTAAAAAAGTTTTTTTTTTGTATCGTTTTTAAGAGAAAAAAATGTTTAATGAATACAAAAATATTTATTAAAGCATTAAAAACTGAGAAATATCAACCTAAAGGCGGCCGGGGGGGTTTAATCTGACCGACTGACCCATGTTTTGGCACCTAAAGGGCAATACAACATCTTTTGTTAGGCCTGATGGAGCTCACCTTGGTTGTGGAAGTTTCCTATGCATCTTTGAGTTCAGGTGGAAGGGTGGCCTTTGGATGCTTGTTCTCAAAATGCTGCTTGTATGTCTTTGGGTCAGGCATCTGGGTCTAGGGAACATTGAGAAGACATATGAACAAAGAATAGTAGGAGTGGAGCTAAAAGTAACCGGGCATGGTGGCTCAGTGGTTAGAGCGCCCGCCTCATGAACAGGAAGTCGTGGGTTCGAACTCCGGCCGAGTTATACCAAACGTAAGACGTGAGACCAGTCCCCAATGTTGCAATGGTTCGCAGTATTATCACAGCACTACAAAAAAGCAACAAATTTAAAGAACGTTCTAATCTTGTTGCTTGAAAGTCATCCTGTCCATACTGCTCTCCCTCTCTACATACATGATATCATATCACTTGTACACAGAGAACCAAGCTCTACTGATTACTTTCATACTATCCATTAGGAAGTACACACATGTTTTCAACTTATCCAAACATATGCATGTATAGTATGTACCAGACAGGTGTGTTCAATAGGTAACAAGTATGCATACAAGTAATATGTGCACAACCCACGTATGTTAATGTTTAGTGTGTTTGCACATCAAGGCAAGGCACTTTACCTACAGCTGCCCCCCACTCTGGTGTTAAACAAGTATCTGGCAGAATGTATGGAATTGAATTGTCAATGTGTGCTAATAACGGCTGGAGGAGCTCATGCTAGAGGCAACATCTAACCCCTTTGGAAGGGCATAACGGTAGGATAAGGGACATAATATCATAGTGTGATATTGTCAGCTGCCTGCAAGAAGGCTCCTATACAGTGTAGCTACATCTTGTCAATGGCAGTAAGGCCTTTGTGCCGACAGCCGGCGATATGAGCTTGACATGACCAGTCATGTACATGCAAATGCAGCTATAAACAACAACAACGAGAACAATAAAAACATCAACAATACAATGTTCTTGTATTTGCACATAACGACATATACATGTATGCCTCTGTGCACTTAAATCCAGCTTAAGTTTCAGCAAGTGATCAGTGGAAATGCAGGGAAATGGTCCCAGCACCTTAAAGGGATTGGGTAACTTTGCCTCAGATTCTAAAACAAAATCCTAGATTTAGCTCATGCTACAATAATAATTATACACCATTAGGTCAGTCAGAAATCCCATGACTTTTACAAGCCGATCAACTGTCTGATTATCAAGATATTTATGAATGGAAATCGAAATAAAATGTTATGTTTTCCCAACAGTTTTCATAACACTACAGTCTATTGGGGGAAATCCGGTAAAAACCTGTCACTCAAAGATTTTTACTTTTTAGAGGCTCTTCATGATCGTTTTGAAGCTCAATTTTTTTTAGGGCTTCAATATTACACTATATCAAAGCCACTGATAACACATAGGGCCATGCATCTCAGATTTAACATTGTTAAACGATGCCTTTAAGATCCACAGTTTGGTAACTTGGCTGCTGGCATGTCACCTTTTCACAGCAAAAATCAGGCATCTCTCAGTGCCCAATAAGTACTACTTTCTCATATATTTCTTAAACAAAAGTTTTCAGAAACAAAGAGAGAGGAATCAGAGAGAGGAATCTGAGGGAGGAATCTATGGTTCCTTACATGAATTTAAAGACCAACAAATAGGAATCATTCTTCCACTATAGGGATAGCTGGCAGCTATGCTAGATCACAACACCCCTACACTATGCTGAGAATCAAATGTGTCCAGGGAAAAAAATACTTTAACAATTTCAGGGGCTACTTTTCAAGTTTGCTTGCATGAAAATAACACTCTTTAATTTGTTTTGCATTGAACTCTATGCAAATTTTTGGGGCTCTTTTATGATTTTTGGGGGCTCTTTGAGGCATTTCAGGGGCTAATTCGCCCGAGTCCCCGTGTATTTTTTTCACTGAATGTGTCATGTGTGATACTAACCATGCAAACTGAGCACTTAAATGTCAGGGCCTTCTGACCGGCCGCTTTGGAGTCCATTCCAGCGGCAGCTTTCTTCTTCTTTTCAATCTCCTTTGCCCTCTTCTGCTGGGACTGAATCTTTTGCTGTCCACGTGCCATGGCTGGATACAAAGGTCAAAGGTCAAACGGAGAGGAAATGAAGAACAGGAAGCAATAAACAAGATGTAATAAATAAATGGATTAATGAATAAATAAATAAGTAAACAAACAAGTAAATGTTCAATTTCAACTCATGATTTCAGATTGCATTGATCTTCTTTTCATGTAATTTGACATAAAATGCTATTTTGCTGCTTTATGCTGTGGAGAAATATAATAAATATTTTTCTGGCTACACTTCATACTTTCTAGATCTATAACTGATTTCCTAACAATATTAACGATAATCTTGTGTTCTGGTAAGAATAGAAACTTACACTGAATGTTCAAGAATAGGCCTACAAATATATGACATGTGCCGAACAAAATGTATAGGGCCGAGTAAGCATAGAAAGATATTACAAGAAAATCAAGGTACCAGTAAATATATAGGCCTGACACCATGTGCTTAACACAGCATATGTGCAAACGAGAGTTGTGGTTTTATTGAAGATGATGCGGATCGGGAACCCGAAACCCGCAGAGCGCCGAAGAAAAAAAAATGTCCGGACGATCCTTATTTTTAGGACGCATTTGGTCCGCATAAACGAGATATCCACGTTTAAGCGGACGATCCTTATTCTGGGACCAGCGCCATGCCCCTACTGCCTACCGAGTACTGATGATATTAAAATAAACCAATTTTTTGTTTCAATCAGTCTAAAAAATCTAGGCCTAGACCTAAAGTAAATTCTTTTAGTTTTCTTTTACTAACACAGTTACAAACACAAGACTTCTAGTCATCATCATCATGCAAATATATGTCTAGAGTATTGTTAGACCTATCGTCCTTCAACTCATTTTAGTCTTTGTTTGAAGTTAAAAAATAAATGTTGAACAGGGGGCTGTTTCTCGAAACCAACTCCATGACAGTCATATCTTTGTCGCCGACCTACGGAGATGTCATGAAGTGGATAAACCGTTTCACAAAGCCATGACAGACATGATATCGATATATCGCAATACTAGCAGCTCAAGAACATAGTCTTTGTCACGATCCATTTGATTTATGAAGAATAACCTAAAACAAGTTTTGGGGCTAAAATTGTTCAAAAAGAAATATATACATATAAATTCTCCTAAAATAAATAATAAATAGTGTCATTATCATATTTACATCATCAAACGATTTGCATATTTCTGTAAAGATTCTTAAATTGAAGAAAAACCGGTGAGTGTTTTTTTTTTCGACAGTCGAATCAAAAGTTAGTTGAAGGATACCGTAATGTGATAGTTTATCAATACGTACTTTTTTGTTTATTGTGACGAGGAATTTTAGGCAAAATGCTTTTTCTCAGCCAGTTTTTATTCTAGAGTCTCATAAATACTCGTTATATAATTGATTTGATATTGAAAATATAATTTGGAAGAAGTAATTAGAGAGGGAATAATATATGCACATAGGCCCCAAAGGT
This sequence comes from Strongylocentrotus droebachiensis, assembly GCA_035222895.1. NCBI lineage: Eukaryota > Metazoa > Echinodermata > Echinoidea > Camarodonta > Strongylocentrotidae > Strongylocentrotus > Strongylocentrotus droebachiensis. The sequence goes on along the minus strand of JAVYIG010012286.1, from coordinate 14,904 downwards.
ATGACGGTATCCTAAGAAAAGACTATGGATTGACTATGGAAAACGGTGTGTAACATTCTTATCTCTCTTATTTATATGTTATATTTTAATGATTTGTGATTTAATGTTTATATTCAGCTTTTTAAAGTTTCTGTATAATTTGTATTCTCACTTTTGTACATTTGCATTTCGCATCCCAGAGAATTACGTACTGAACTTGTCTATATTTTTCTCAAAATGATAGTGAAACTAATCGTCCATTTCGCGGCCCATGGAATGGCAACAAACTGACTTGTGATGGCGCTTTACAGCAATTAAAAAGATATGACAGGTTCGGAGCAGTGACAACTCGCTTGTCGCGGAAGTTGTCGCTCATCTTGGCAAAGACGGCTTCGTGAAACACTTAGCTGACAAGTTGCGCGACAGTGGCGAGATGTCGTTGATCTTGTAGTTATGACGGTTTCGAGAAACGGCCCCCAGGCTGTGCACTCAATCCAGCAAAGCATAGAGAGTCAATGCAAATGCGTATTGACCCCTAGCACTGCACTACGTGTTAATATAATAGGCAGCATTCGAATACATGAATAGTCGACACTCTCATAACACACAGATGCAAGCAATCATGCGGATGCGGCTGATCGGCAAGTTTGACAGTGGACTCACAATTTTAATTTTTTAATTATTCTTTTTAACATCGGAAAGTTGAAAAAAAATTGTATTTTACTGCTATTATGGTGTCATCAATCGTCACTAAAGTGCCGATTTTGAGTAAAATCAGTTGAATTTTGTACAGTGGTGTTTGAAATGTTGAGAATCAATAGTTTAGCACAGCTAATAATACACAGCCAGGATAGCACGAATGCACTTATGTGTGTGTGCACCGAGCTAAGCGTAAAACTCCCGTAGTACCTAGTCCCACTGAGCTGAGCTGAGTGAGTCTCAACTCAGATCGTTCATTGTCGAGTCTAGAGTCTCTAGACTCTACTCGATTTTAAATTATAGTACCTGCTAATGACAAAACTCACCCCTCTCTTTCTTTGTCAAATGTAAAATGCAGTCTTTAAGGATAAGTAGAATATACGTAGAGCATAAATATGCAGAAAATTAGAAAGAAAGACTTGTGTTGCAATCGCCACATGCAACTGAAAATGAGTGGGATATGATCATTGTCCATGCATACTGTACCTTATCGTAGCGTTAGAGGGCGCTCTTTCTAAATTGACTTCAATCACGTCACACGTGAAAAGGAAAAAATTGTTTCTCACGTCGGCTAAGGAAAAATGGGGAAAACGAAGAAGAATCGACCAAAGAGAGGAGATCCTGTCTTCACAAGTGGATCCCTTGGAGAGCAGATAGAAAATGAAGACACCCTGAAAGTGTCTCAACGAGTGAAGGAACGTGGACGAAAGGATGAGGATGACACTGTAAGGCATTCTTCGGTCCCATACATGCGATTTCATGTAAAGTCTAGCCTAGAGTTAACTCCAGGAGCTAACTGAGCTGGGGAGCTCCGACGTGACGCCGATGCTATAGGCGTCGGAGCTCCTTGGGGGCCCGTTCCTCAAAACCATCATAAGTTTAAATTCTTGACTATCTCATTAAAACGTGTGTTATAGAATTAACACACGTTTAAATCAATGGGATAGACTCTACTCAGATAGTCAAGAAGTTAGACTTATGACGGTTTCGATGAACGGGCGCGGGCCCCTAGGCTGTATCAGAGTTAGTGTAGGGTCTAGACTAGAGACAGTTGGAATGAGCTAGCTATTTGTATTAATATAGATCTAAGTCTAGGCCTAGACTACTATACTAGTTACTAGGCCTAGACTACTATACTAGGCCTAGATTAGCTTACATTTAGCGCATACGCATAATGTTCAACCGATCTTGGCGAATTGCAGCCTCATTTTCCTAAATTTGCGCGACAAGGGCCCTTCTTAAAGTTAAAGCTGGCTGTCTTGCTCGATGTTATAAGATATTTGTTGCAAGGAGAAAGCTTGTAATTTTCTGTTTGAACTGATACCAAAATGTGATATTTCAGTCAAACCCTCTATTTAATACAATTTTTTCAGCATCCTTAAAAGGTTAAGTATTTCACTTAAGTTTAAGTCTAAGACCAGTCTACATAACTTATTTTTAAGTTTGAAAAATTCTCATTTTCGTCATATTTAAGGTACAAACTGGAAATTTATTCTGAAATATTCGTTGATTTCCCCTATTTTACATGTGTGCAATGCCATGTGTGCGTCGGTTGTGTGTGAATTGCGTCACCTGTTTAAAGCATGACATGTCGGTGTGTTATGTAATATTATGTATTGGCATTGCCATTGAACTTGAGTTGCACTTAAGTTAAGTAGGCCCTCTCTCACTTAAAATTTGAAGCCGCTCCAGTGGATCGTGGATCGGCCAATGGGAGGGCGTAAACAGCGCTCTATGCGCTAAGTTCTACGTTCTAGGCTAATAACAATATACCTCGTTTCGTTCAAAAATGTGTACGAAATTTAGCATATTCCTTGCATGCGCCCAAGTACAGTAAACTAATCGCTGTTATAATAAAGTGGCAAAGCATATGATTTTCAGAAAAAATCTTTTTTTTTCTTTCTAATTTTATGATTCCTAAACCTTGCAATACACAATTATTTTTTTGTAATAGCATTGCAAAATGACTTCGAGACAGTTCCTTTTAACAATTCTATGGCATGTCCAGTATTAAATGTAGTAGACTTTATTGGATAACTTGTTTAGCACAGGGCTAATCTGCCACAAGGTCCATTGCACATAAATAGAAAGCAGAACCAAGTTTGTAAATTCATTTTTCTCCTCCCTCAGTTCGTTGACGAAAGACTTTCAAGGAAGATCTTGGAGCAAGCAAGGCTTCAGCAAGATGAACTTGAAATTGAACATGGGATGACAAGGTACGTAGAGGATCTACACTTATCAAAGCTAAACCTGATATCTACTCATAATTTGTATTCCCATAGTCTTATAACAGGATCAACCTGGGTCCCGTCGGCAAAGGGTTAAATGTTGAGAATGCACTTTGACACTGCATTTCAACTTTCTCAGAATTTTTTTGAAGGCAGTGTCCTTTGGGGAATAATGTTTTTTTTCTTCTTTTTCTACCTACTGTGACTGCCACCATAAATGGCTTACTTGCAAAAGCCCATTGATATTATAAAATTGTTTTGTAGTTTTTTGACTGGTGATGGAGATGAAAACAAAGTTAGTGAAAGTTATAATTGCACGTAGAGACATTGTGGTCTAGTTGATATGTCCCTTGACTGTGGATCTCATAGTTCATGCTTCAAGACCCACTGGGGCACCAATGTTCTTTGACAAGACATTAATCTACACCCAGGTATTAAGTGGGTACCCGCAGGGATGCGAATGTTAATGTGGTTTAGTTTGGCATGTATGCGCTTGTAAAAATGGAGCCTGGCCAAAATACTCCCCAGGGAGAGGAGCATATATGCACTATCCTGTACAGATTAGCAATTGAATAAATGTAAAGACCTTAAAAATGTAGCATTAAGCTCTATACAAATATGATTTATAAATGTATACACAGAGAAGGGAAAACAGACAAGTATGGGAATTAAGGTTGTGCACAACAGTGTAATGAGGTATCCGAGTACACTCCCAGGCTTACAAGGGAATACTCGAATATTCGGACGCCATGTTTTTTTTGAATTTTTTTTATTTTTTTTTTTTTGAATTTTTTTGAATTTTTAGATTTTTAGATTTTTTTTTTCGCCACCACCATACCACTGGAGCAGTATCCCAACTCTGTCGCCGAAAACGCATGCAATTTTACTTCGAGTTGCAGTTGAAGGCGCCGATTTAATAATAATTATAACAGTAAACAATGCTGTTTTAAAAACCAAAGATGGCAGAATAATCCATTTTCCTCCCGAGTCCAAACAGAAATCACGATATTTGGTCCCAGTTTCTGAGTGGTGAGTTTGACTGTGATTGAGTTGGGAAACATTTTTACAGACGGTACCATGCCAGCGGGCGGCGCTCTCCCTGGCATGGCTAGGCGTTGGCCTGGACAGTGCCAGGTGACCAGATTTTTTAATTTTTTTTTATTCGAGTACGAGAAATCGTACTCGAGCAGTTGTCAACCGTGCGGGTACTCGAGCATTCGACTACTCGTCGCAGCCCTAGTGGGAATGTGGTAAGATTTTTAAAAGGTTATTTCCTAAAAAATGAAGCGATTTCGGAGATCACAAAAGGTTTATGACTGAAATATGTTGTCACATACTATCTTTGTCCTAATTTTCGTACCTACATTAGAAAAATTATGAAACCTAAGAACCAAATCCCATTAAATGATGACATGTAATTCTGAATTTGCAGTATATGTATATCAGATCATTTGGTGTATAATTTTCTATTTTGTTCTCTCATGTTAGACTTGGTCCATCTAAGAAACCTGCCACAAGTCTTGGCCCTACAAGACCAGATGGCTCAGATGATGAAGAGGAAGAGGACCAAGAGTTAGCCCAGCATGACGGCCAGTTCTTTGATGAGATTGTAAGTCTATTGTTCTAGGCTTGTCAAGAATAGTAACCACCTTTGTATCATACTCTAGCACATTACAAATGTTTACACCATTTGAAAAATATGAATTTTGAGAATCCAGGCGACGATGATGATCGCTGGCCATTTTAAAGCCCCTATCAGAGATTTGCAAGCCCTTCAAAGCTATTGACATGGAACCTTTAATGTACAGAACAAAACAAACAAAATTGGTGATCGGTTTTACATGCATTACACATGCATGTTTTGTCCCACTCATTTGATGCAGCATTGACCATTGACGTTTAATACAAGACTGCCATTCATCCCATTATAGTTCCTTCTCTCCTTCTTTCTTCTGTAGGATACAAGGAAAAGAACATAATTAATGCGTTTATAACAAAGGAATTTCTTTTTTTAGATTAATGTTGTATGATCTTCCCTGTTCATTCCCTTTGTCTGTTCCTCAGGATGTAGATGAAGAGGATGAGAAGGCGCTACAGCAGTTCATGTCGAAGGATGCCCCGATGAGACGGACTTTAGCTGACATCATCATGGAGAAGCTCACAGAGAAGAAGACAGAAGTGGCATCACAGATGACAGGTGATGATAATAATAGAAGTGGTGAAAATAAGGATGATGATAATTACAATGATAATTATAGTGATGGTGAAAATAATGATACTAATAATAATGTACATATTAATGATGGGGATTATATTGATAATAACAATGATAAGAATAGTAATGATGAAAAACTATTATGATTTATATAAAATATTTTAGGAAACCTGTGCCTAGGAAAGGAAAAGCGAAATGAATTGCTGTTTCCTTCAATTCTCTCCTGTGAGAACAGTTAGGAATGTGCAGGGGGCATTTCACAGAACTTGTCATCAGTGACAAATGACAGGTTTTGTTATAAGCTACTAAAATCCTTGCTTCTGATTGGTCATCAGCAGATTAGTCACTGGTTTTTGCCATTTGTCATTGAAAAAGGCTTTGTGAAACGGGTCCCAGGGGTTTCCCCTTATCTTATACCAACAGTGCAGTGGATGTAAAATGTGGCGACTCTCCTCTATTGGGGGCCTTCGTTCTATGTCCTTTCTGAGGGATAGAGTGTTTTCTACTGTTAAATAACTTGCATCTGTGACCAAGGATCAGGGGTACGTTAACACCCAAAAAAGGCTTTATTCATCATAATGAGTTGGATTTAAACCCAATGGTCTGTCATCTATTCAATATTCATTTAATTACAGACCAAGTAGCCATATGGAAGATGGTGATACTAAAAATGTCTAATTTTAACATCTTTACAAGGGAAATTCAACCTTTGTATGTGATAAGTTTATTTGTATAAAAGCAGAAATTAAGAGTAACAGAATGCGAAAGTTTGAATACATCAGACTGATAATAAGAGGTATGAATTTTTTAGTCATGGACACATCTCCTGTTTGTCGTTGAACAAGTATCATTTATTTCAGTTTTTCTCCTATCTACGCGCCTTTTTCCTTTGGACACTGCTCAACATATATCATGGATAGCATATTATTATAGGTCATCTATAAATTAAAGACCCTCTTGAGTTATACAATTTGAAAAAAATTGACATTCTAGTCATTTTGCATGTTGAAACAATTGGGAAAGTTGCGTGGCTCTACGTCCACAAGGGGTTTAAAACATGTAACAGCAACAGGTTTGAATTTTGATTGTACAGGTTTGAAAATCAGCAACAAGTATATACTAATTCTCAATCAAAGTTACTTAGGAATTATTAGTCATAAATTATATCTGAAAATGATACAGATTATGGATCAGATTGCACCTGAAAGTGTCTTTAAAGGCATCGTTTAACCATGTTAAATCTGAGATGCACGGCCCTGCATGATACCAGTGTCTGTGATATGGTGTAATATTGAAGCCCTAAAAAAAAATCACAATTCAAAATGATTAAGAACTGCCTCAAAAAATTAAAAATCCTTGAGTGACCGGTTTTACCATACTCGTTTTCCCCAATAGACTGTAGTGTTATGAAAACCGTTTGGCAAACGCAAAATTTGGTTTCGATTTCCAATCATAAATATGATGATAATCAGACAGGCAATCAGCTTGTAAAAGTCATGGGGTTCCTGACTGACCTAAATGTTTATAATTATCATTGCAGCATGAGCTAAATCCAGGATTTTGTTTCAGAATCTGAGACAAAGTTACCGGATCCCTTCAAGAATCTTGGAGCCCTTAAGCAAGCCCAGGACCCCAGAATTTGTGCTTTGCAACACCAGTCCATACACACTCTTTTCACATTTGTATTTTTGTTTTTGTGGACCACCATGTATACTTATACGTTTAAAACAATCACAAATTTCTTATTTTTTTGGTCAGATTTCATTCTAACTAATACAAGGCTGCTCCTCTGATTTTTCTACTTTCTTTCAGAGCAATTTGCTAAATTGAGGTTGACTTTTCCTTTAATGTTGTCTAAATTCTTGTTTCGTGAGTACAGAATCAGGTATGGCTCCTCCAGAGCTTGACGATAGAGTTGTGCAGGTGTACAAAGGAGTAGGGCAGATTCTCTCCAGGTATCGCAGTGGTAAACTACCCAAGGCATTCAAGATCCTTCCTGCACTCAAAGCATGGGAACAGGTAAGATAAAGGCTCATTCCTTTCATTATCATCATTTAGAGTTCGTTTTGGTTGGACATTTCATTTTCCTTTTGGCCTTTTCCGAAGCCCTTCTGGGCCCAGTTGCACAAAACTGACCATTGATGGTAACTTTGCCATCAATGGTAACTCCCATGGAAACCTTGACTTTGATTGGCTGTTAAGCCCTGTTACCATGGTAGTTGCCATTGATGGCAAAGTTACCATCAATGGTAAGTTTTGTGCAACAGGGCCCAGGTCTTTAGCATCTGCCTGGATATGACCTGGATATATCGGTCAGCTATGACACGGTATAAAAATGCCGCCATAAAAAAGCCACTTGTAACTGATTGGCATTTAAGCACAACATAGTCTTATGCCTTTTCATTAAAGCGCTGTGTTTAAAAGATAAAAAATGTGAAAAATATTACAAGTTACAGCATCCAAACAAACTTGTGTCACGGTTTACTGCTGCATATCTGAATAAGGCTTAAAAAGCGGCTGCACTACTTGTAGCTGCTTGTGTCTTCAATATAGTAGACAATGCCTAAGCGGTACCCGTTGGTCCCCCAGAATTTTGTCAAGATATAGGGTTATGGGTATAGGGTTGAGGTTCGGAATTGGGTTAGTGTAGGAATTTGACCACTAAAAGTTATTTAGGAAGGTGGCTATTATGAAGCACAAGGGAACTTGTGTATACTATTAGGCATCAAAATGACGAGAAAGGGACCCAGCCTTACTGAAAATCTCTTGCACTGTACACAGAAATGGGTCTATGGGAATACACACCCACCCACACACACACACACACATACACGGTTATGGCGTCAACCGTGGACCAAGTTTAGGACTTGTGTGTGTGTGCGTAGGTAATCGCCAGCAACCGCGGACCACTCCATAGAAAACTACATCAAACCGCGGACGTACCTGCTATGGGATGATCCAGGTAGCGCGCGCCTCTCCCGCGCAGTCATCAAAGGGGGCGCTGTGACATTTCGCGATACACATCGGACTGATCCCGTCGATGTTGCCTACACAAATCGTACCCCCCAAGTTAATCTAATATTCAAACGCCCCCTACGTCGTAAATTTGATACGGCGGAACCGTGGACGGTCCCCTATTGCAGGTACGTCCGCGGTTTGAGGTAGTTTTCTATGGAGTGGTCCGCGGTTGCTGGCGATTTCCTACGCACACACACACACACACACACATGTGGCTTAAATGTTTGGTCCCATTCCAAGTTTTCAGCTACATATATACTTCTGGTCACATTTTCTTCAAGTATGAGGGCAATCATTCGTAATATCGGGGCACAAAAGTTTATTTCCAACTTTTCAGCTACTTCTGGTCATATTTCGAATATGAGTGCAATTATCTCAATTTCAGGGGGCATTTTTCAATGTGATATTCTTCCAAACTGACATACAAAGTGTTAGAAAGCTCACAGATTACTTTTTTAACTTGACCAGAATCCAACCCTCTCTTTAGACTGTGAGCAACGTCAGTGATTGTGACTATCAGCCTTTTCACAACCGAGTAAAATTCTTTAAAGCTGATTAGTTTAAAGAGCTTGAAACTAATCAGCTTTACACACGACATCATTCACACACAGAAATTTCGGTGCGATCGTTTCGTGATTAACTGCTCTTAAAATGCGCAGTAGTGCCATTGCGCTTTGAAGGTCAGGTCGTATCAAACAAAGCGCGCGCTCCATCCAGTTTAAACACGTATAACCGTTCACACACAAAATGTCAAGCTCTCTAGATACTAGGCCTGAGTCATGTCGGGATTTTCATAAACCGGGTCCCGACGGCCTTGCACCGATCGGGACCCGGTGTCCCGAAATCAGCTCGCAGGATTTGCCTCTATAAAAAGCGCATATCATCAGTATGTCCCTTAAAAGTGACCTTTTTTATCAGTCAAATAAATCAACACATGCATACCTCGGCACAGATCGGTATATTCTTCCATTTGACATTATTTTTTATCCATGATTGGCGATGTTTAGTGCCATTATCGTGCCTCTAAAAGTAAAAAAAATGGAGCAAAAATAGAAAGACAACGATCGAGCCGCCATTTTGATTCATGCAGGTTGAATAAATCGGGTCAAAAAACATTATGTTTGAATAATAAAACGGCTTTCTAAAAAGTACTCCTTTACAACATACCGATCGAATAATTTTTAAAAACAAAATAGATATTTTTTCTTTGATTTTGAACACCGCATGCTTCTTTTAAAAGCTGAAAATTACTTGGTAATCACAAGAAGTTTCGATACGGATAGCTGTTGCAAGGCAAGTTCAGACTAGTCTCGGAAAAATGCGCAGTGCTCCTAATTGTTAGCTGTAATGCGTGCCAGAACGAAGTTCAACGAACCCAAACAAAGACGTGATCGTAACGAGAAAAAAATCATTAAAAACTACGAGAGCACAATTGGAAAGACAACTACTGCTCAAAATTACGATAATCAGATAAATAACTTGGACAAAGAATTCAATAATCGCCCAAGAAATGCCAAAGAAATTGTGATAATCGAGGAGTAACTGGGTACATTTTTATCGCAAGGGGCTTGCTGCAAATACTCGAATCCTTTGTTATACTGCTTTTTACCGTAGAGGGCGTTATTTGGTTTCTAGCCTCGTGTTAGAACACGAGGCTGGAAACCAAATAACGTGTAATTCGGACATATCAGCAGGCCCATTCCGATAATGATTGTACCTATAGTAACTCCTTAAATATCACTATTTCTGTGGCTTTTCTTGGACAACTATTGTATTATTCCTCCAAGTTATGTATCTGCTTACGATAATTTTGAGTAGTTGTCTTTCCAATTGTGCTCTCGTAGTTTTTAATGATTTTTTCTCGTTACGATCACGTCTTTGTTTGGGTTCGTTCTGGCACGGATTACAGCTAACTACGAGGAGCACTGCGCATTTTTCCGAGACTAGTCTGTACTTGCTTTGCAACAGCTATCCGTATCGAAACTTCTTGTGATTACCAAGTAATTTTCAGCTTTTAAAAGAAGCAGGCGGTGTTCAAAATCAAAGAAATAATATCCATTTTGTCTTTTAAAAATTATTCGATCGGTATGTTGTAAAGAAGTACTTTTTAGAAAGCCGTTTTATTATTCAAACATTAATGTTTCTTTCAACCTGATTTATTAATCCTGCCGAGAGACCCGGCCAGTACAGTAGCTAGCTAGCAGCTGGCAACAACAACCCCATGAGGCGAACTGCTTTAATTTGCAACCCATATTTATATCAGCAGTTCGGATTGATTCAGGATGAGCTAGAATATGATTGGTAACATTTAAATACTTAAGTTTCAAGGTGGAATGATTTTAGTGGTGTGTAAAACTGCAATTTCTTACATATTTCATTATTTTTTTCGAAGCGTCGGTTCTCAAAAAACGAAACCGGGACCCGACGGCAACGGTCGGGTCCCGGTGTGATCGACCGTACCGACTCAAGCCTACTAGATACGGACTTCGTATCTGCAGCCTGCTTTGAACGGCGTATGAATCGCGACTTCGTATCTGTCCGAACATCGTATAAACAACGTTCACACAGGGAAAATTTTCTTTAATGCTGTTTAAAACTGTTGAGTTAAACAGCTTTAAACTAATCAGCTCTAGATATGATGAATTTTAGCTGTGTGTGAAAAGGCTGTATGTTTCTTCTTCTTCTTCTTCTAGATCCTGTACATCACAGAGCCTGACAAATGGACGGCAGCTTCCATGTATCAAGCAACAAGAATTTTCTCCAGTAACCTCAACGCCAAGATGGCTCAAAGGTGAGAGTTCTTCTCTTTAAAAAAAAAGACTCTTTCAGAGCTGCCAACCATTACGTTTTTCCTGGAATTGTTCTGTTTTTTCCTCCAAAAGCACTTTTTTACTTCATAAAATACGTTTTTTTAAACTTATTTATTTATTTATTTTTTTTTTCTTCATTTTTTACATACCACACTTCAAACAACTGCCCTTAAATGTTGATTTGATCAAAAATTCAACAGAAAACTAAGGTTAAAACATACTTGAAGAGAAGAATATTCTCAGAAAGAATGAAACACTGATAAAACTAAAATATAACCATAAAAATACCTGCTTGTAAATAAACTATAGGTCCTAATATGTAAAAAAAAACAGCACAAGGAATGGATGTTTCTGCATTGGAAGTGTGTCGCGCGTGGTTGTAAGTTTCGTTTTATTGAATTCCTTTTTTTGCTTGAAATTCCTTTTTTTTGTCGCACCAGGTTGGCAGCTCTGCTCTTTCTCTGAATATAATAAATACGCCTTGGCCAGTTGGCCCTGTAGCATGAAAATCGACTTACAATCCATCGTTTTAAATCTTTCTGAAATTGATTGTTTCTTTCCGTACATTGAATCTATCTGTAACATAACACCAATCATAGGTTACTATCTGTTGTAAAGTTACAATAATTGAAGAAGATACAATTAATTATGTTGAGATACAATCAATTGACTTAGTCTCTGGGCACAGTACAGTTTTGAGATCACTTTAATTTTAACTTCAAAGCAGTCAATATTTGTGTAATATTGTGATGCCACATTTAGTTTGTTATTTCTCTTTCAGGTTCTACAATCTTATTCTACTGCCGAGAATACAGGATGATATTGCGGAATTCAAGAGGTTAAACTTTCATCTATACATGGTAATTATTTGGGTTGATAATGATTTGATCTGCAGAATATTTATGAATATAAGTGAATTTCTTTCTTTTTACATCTCACTTTAAAGCATGATAAAATTTATGTAAAACAATAACATGGTACAAGCAAATATACCAAGATAAGTGTGAAAATGTATTGGGTGCATAACAAGTTTGGTATAATTTATGAAATTATTAACATGAGAGCAAAATGTACATCATAAGTACAGAAAAAATATAGTAATGCAAACAAATTAGCACAGAAAATTATAAATTGATAATCATATTCAAACTTAGGGTAGTCCAATATAAATATGGCACCATTGGATGTCAGTTGGTGCATTGCCCTGTACAGGGTTCATGGCTATCCTAGAAATCAAGGAAAAGCTGGAAAGTGAGTGCCTGCTTTCAAGACAAGGAAAAGACGGGGAAGTCAAATAAAGTCGCTTGAATCAGCAAAATCAGAGAATTTCATCGGGCCCGACTAAATTCAGACTATTTACTAAAAGGACTGCAGTCCCTAAAGTAGATTCAACAACTGAACTAACCGTCTGTATTTTCCCACAAAAAGACATTTTCAAGCCCTTTCGTTTTGAAGGAAATTCTAAATTAGTCTTATTTTTCAAATGCCATTGGAATTTTACCTTTTCATCTTTTTGGCCTGCAAATGGGACATAGTACCTTTAACAGCTCAGGCACCTGAATTTTGAGATATTGAGAGTCTGTTGAGCATGTGATACCCCTCCCCCATCCCCCCCCCCCATCCCCCCCTTACTCCCTAGAGATTTATATACATGCTTGGTTTCAAATATTCAGCTACATTGTTGGCAAATGTGATGCTGACACTCCCTCCCCTCCCCCCCCCCCCCCTATCTACAAATGGTCTAGCATTGCCCTTCTTTTAGCTCTAGAAGTACTTTGTGTTGCTTAAGAATTAACATGTATGCTTATTCTGAAAAATTGTTACAGAACATTGAGAAGCATGACTGACTTTCGTTTACATTGCTGTTGGCATAAGTTGGCCGTTGTGCTTGAAGACATCTGTGTCAATTTAATCTTGTCACATTTACCCTTTTTTGATATTTAGGCATTAAAGAAGGCTCTCTTCAAGCCCGCTGCTTTCTTCAAAGGAATTCTCCTTCCTCTTTGTGAGGTGAGTAGATTTGTTACGTCATTTTAAAAGTGTACCAATTACAATAGAGTCATTTGTATATGTCAGCTGTACTGTCCGTGGCTGATTGAGGGGGGGGGGGGGGGGGGGGGGGGTGGGGGGGGTGTAATGTGATCATTATTGACCTACCTTGACCTAAGCCTTCCACACCATTTCGGAGATGTGTGATGGCTTCTGCTTCATGACCTCAAGCCAGATCTTCCTATCGTGTGACGTTCTGGTCGCTTCTGTGAGGGATCCCAGACATCATTATAATTATTATTATTACTATTATTATCAACATCATTATCATCATTATTATATTCCGCTTTATCATTCAAGTACTTTGACACATTGACCCATAAATATCTCATCACTTCGGTGTGTCTTTATGGTTGAGTATTATATTCCCAATTATTCACTTTAATATTTTCCCAATATTTTGTTGTTATCCTTTGCAGTCCGGGGACTTGTACTTTGCGCGAGGCAGTCATCGTTGGGAGTGTTCTAGCCAAATCGACCGTTTCCTGTTCTTCACTCGTCCGCCGCGATGCTCAAACTTGCCGAGATGGACTACAGTGGAGTTAATAGTATCTTCCTCAGGATTCTGGTCGACAAGAAGTACGCACTTCCTTTCAGGGTCATCGATGCGGTCGTATATCACTTCCTCAGGTCAGTGCAAAGCAGTATGGCCTGCATGCGTCTTTTTTTTTAACCTAACCTTGCCATCCTACCCGCTGCATTTGATTGGCTCAATAGGGACCTATACGTCATGCGCTAGTCATAAATATTCATGATACGCATGCACACATAATTTGATGCGATAATTTATCAAATATGAGATTTCATTCAAAAACTACAAGAGCAAAGCTAAGTTTACTTTAAATAAATGACATTGTGACAAAATTGAGAGGCTTACCGTAAACGAATGACTACCCAGGTCGTAACTTGTCCATAATCATTGTGACATACCGGCAAATCTCTGTGTATAGGGCGCACCCCTATTTTGGGGATGAACGAGGAACACTTTGTTGTTTTTGATGTGAGAAAACAAGTGTGGATTGAATATGTAAATGATTAATAAATCTTTAACGAAGAGTACTGAAATGCACATCAATAATGTGTGGACTAATGCAATGAAAAGCATGAAATATTAATATGGTATCAATAACCGTCTGCTCATATAATCTTCACTATCCATGCTCTATGGCATATTTTATGATGATTAACTTTTATTGTGGGGCAGATCGTCTGATTTTGGTAAAGGTTATGTATTATTGACTTGTTAGTCTTAAAAGTAAATTCCACTCTCTGTGATTAAGAACACCCATTATCAGGAAAATAGCAGAAGAATTTCAAATTGCCCATGAGAACCCACAATTATGTCTAAGTAAGTACAGTCAAACCTGTCTATAGCGACCACGCAAGGGAAACACAAAAAGTGGTCTTGTAGACAGGTGGTCTTTGTAGACAGGTTCCTTTAGTACATATTTCAATGAGGAAACGTTTTCAAGGGACACAACAAAATTTACGTCCAAACTCTTTTTCCTGTGTAAGTTCAAATCTACCTCTATTCTTCCTCACAGATTTGTACATGACAAGCGCCAGCTACCTGTACTTTGGCACCAGGCTCTTCTAGCGTTTGCTCAACGTTACAAGGAAGACCTCTCGTCCGAGCAGAAGGAGGCCCTCATGGAGCTGCTCAGGGCTCACCTCCATCCGTCAATCACGCCGGAAGTACGGAGAGAAATCGTCAACTCCAAGTCGCGTGACTGCGAGGAGCCAATGGGGGCAGACTGAGATCATTTAAACGTGCAGCCAAATATTTTTAAAGGACTTGAATGGCTGTAGAACTGCAGATCCTGTAGAATGACACCACTCAAGCAAACGTGCAGCCAAATATATTTTGAAAGGACTTGAATGGCTGTAGAACTGTTGATCGTGTAGA